>PVKY010001589.1:0-30769 GCA_004027775.1 Bradypus variegatus | reverse complement strand
ACTATCAGTTCTATCCAATCTATCATCTATCTCTATAAATAGTTTCTTTGTCTAATCTGCTCCTTTACTTCACAAAGGATTTGACACAGCTATAGGAAATAATTGCAACTCAAAAGAAAAACAGAAAAAGAAACTCGGAAAGTTTCTATAATGAATGTGAAGCATAGTATGATTAACAAACCTCATGAAATTTCTGGATTAGACCTCCTGGCGCCGTGTGAAATGCCTGGGCTATGAGCGAGTTGCTCCACCTCAGTCTCCACATCTGGAAACTGGGGTTGCACCTCCTGCCTCGGTGCTGTGGGGTGGGGATCAGAGTTATTAATGTTCACCACGGCTTGGTCTAGAGCCTGGCATGTGGGCAAGGCTCCCAGCCAAAGCTGAGGGTCCATGGAGACACTTCTTGCAGTTTGGGGCTCAATTTGGGTTGGAAATGAGAAATCCAGACAGGCTTCCAGGAGGAGGTGTGGCCTGGGACGCTGCACTAAGTTACAGTCCAGATGGGAGCCCATGGAAGCAGGCTCAGGAGGAGGAGCAGTCGAGGGCTGTGGGCACCTGGGGTGGGTCTGAGGGCTTCAAGGAGGAGCTGACAGAGCCCTGAGGGTGGGTGGGAGACAGAAGGGTGGCTTGCTGGTTCTGCCCAAAAAGGAGAAGCAGGAGCCGGGTGGGGGTGGGGTGGGAACGAGCCGTCTTGGATACCTACATTCTCTCCTATCCCCTTAAACCCACGGGAGGAAGCTATAAAATGATATAAATCACCCCCATTTTTATAAATGTGAAAACTGAGGCCCAAGAAGAAAGGTAGAGAAAGTTAACTCAGGCAGCAAGGGAGGGGTGGAGGTGAGTAACCGCTATTATATATTTTAGCTTATGGTGTATTGCATGTCATAACAAGCCAAAATGGAACAGAAAAATCAAATAAAGATAAAACAATTTTTTTTGAAAGAGGACACACAGGTCCAGAGAGCTGAGGAGACCACCTGAGCTGCCTAGCCTGGTGGCCACAGAACCAGGACTGGGTCCCCACCATTTCCATCTCCAAAGCCCCTGCTCCTTGTCCTCTGCAGGCAGGGAACTCCTCAGGGTGGCTCCCCCTTGGTGGCCGCCTCCCCAGGCATGCTCCGAGTTTGCGGGGTCCTTCTGGACTCTGGAAGGCCAGGCACCTGCCGTCTTTCTTGTTCTCCTAAGAGGCAGATGCTCTGGGGGTGGGAGGGGGTGATGTGTGAGGGCCCTGGCCTGGCCCGTGGCCTCTCTGGGACACACATTCCTGGGTCCTGACCCAAGGGAAACATCTTTGAGTCTCCCCAGCACTGCCGGACACTGTAGCTGTGGCTGCATCCCCCCACTCCTCCTACCTCCAGCCCAGGGGCTGCAGCTAATGGTGGAGACTGGGGCAGCCAAGAGGTGGATGAAGATTTCCCAGCTACACCCCAGCAGAGTAAGGGGGGAGAAGAGAAACTTCTTGCTTGGTGTGGGGCAGCGATTCTCAACTAGGGGAAATTTTATCCATCCCCCTCACTCCCCAACAAGGAATCTAATGGGTAGAGGCCGGGGACAAGGCACAGCACAGCCCCCCACAGAACACCATCACAACATTACCTGACTGAAGATGTCAACAGTGCTGGGGCTGAAAAACTCTGGCTTGGAGCTGGGGGCTCAGCGTCCCCCAGGCCATGCCGCTCTCCCTGAGCCTCTCACTGTAGTAGGCCCGGAGCCAGGCACTGGGGACCCGGAGATGACCTGAATCCCAGCTGAGAACCCAGATCAATTCCAATCACCACAGCAAGGGGGTGGAGAGAGAAACAGGCAGGAGGCTCCAGGTCTTGGACCTGGAGGACAGGATCCACTGTTCGAGGAAAGAGCCGCAGATAACAGTGTCAGGAGACCTGGCTCTGGCCTGCCGGGGAAGCCTGCACCTGCCGTGGCCCCATTTTGGGCCCAGTTTCTTCCTGTGGTCAGTCCCCAACTCTAAAGGCCCTTGAAGCTCTGACAATCTAGATTCTGTACAGTCCCCTCCTGGGGCGGTCGAAGGGCTTGAGGCCCCAGCGCAGGGATCAGCCAACTGCCGCCCACAAGCCAAATCCGGCCCGTGGCCTGTCTTTGTAAATAAAGTTTTATTGGAAGACAGCCACATCTGTTTGTTTACATATTGTCTGTAGCTACAAGGCAGAGTTGAGTCATTGCGACAGACACTATCTGGCCCTCAAATCCTGAAATAGACACTGTCCAGCCCTCAAATCCAAAAATATTTTCTTTCAGGCCCTCGGTAGGTGAAGTGTGCCCACTCCTGAACTAATTGGGAGATGTCAGGCATAGGTCATAGGCCAACTGGGAAAGGACTTTTTTTTTCTTTTCTTTTTGGAAGGTGTATTTTCAAGGAAGTTCTTTCTAGTGCATAAGTCAGGGTCTTGAACACAAATTCCTCCAGGATCCATGCAGATAAAATGTGAATGAGAGAAGTGAGGGGTGTGACCACCTGGGGATCCCTTGTCCCATCAAAGGGGGCAGCCAACTGTTGCCATATGGGAATGGGTTTAGTATTCCCAGAATTTTCCAGAGAGGATGGAAATCCAGGTTTTTATGTGAAATAGTTCAGGTTTTAGGTGATGGCAACCAATTCAAAATTGTCCGCAGCAGAGTGTGAGTAAAAGTGGGGTGCAGTCTGCCAGGCAGGCTGCAGGCTGTGAACCCTGACTTGGATCTGGGTTGGAGATCCAGCTCCACCCCTCACCATGGTTGCTTAGGCAAGTGGACCCCGTTTGGCCTCAGTTTCCCCATGTGTAAGTGGAAATCAATCGCCATACCTGCCCAGCGTTTTGTTGGGTGAGAAGCAGCAGCCACGTGCCTGGGCCGGGCTGAGCTGGGTTATTTATGGGTTTCCAAGGGAGAGGGGCTGTGGGCCAGGCCACGTCTGACCTGAATTCTTACGCTTACAGGAAATTAGAGCCCTTGGAAACAGGTGCGCTGGAGATCCCAATGCTCGGGTGGCCAAGAGGGTGATACGGCTGTGGCTGGGGCAACAGGGAAGGGGCTGGACTGGGCTCAGGGCTGGACGAGGGATGAGTCCAGAGGAGACAGGCTCCCACCCCACCTTCCTGCAGTCGTGGAAAGGAAAACCAGTAATTACAGCTACTGCGCACTGGGTTCTCCCTCTGTACTTCACTTCTCTTTGCTCAGTTAATCCTCATGACATGCCTGTGGGGTAGCATTATCACCCCCATTTTATAGGCGGGGAAACTGAGGCTCGAGGAGGTTTGCTCATGTGCCCATGAGCACAGAGCAGGCACTGGAGGCAGGGTTTGAACCCAGGAAGGACTGTATCATCCCAGTTCTCATGTCCTTTCATCAATACCAGCTGCCTTGGGCAATGAGGAGGTCTCCAAGGACATCCCAGTGTTCCATGGCTCGGGGTGATTTTCTGCCGAGGTGGCAGTGGGCGTCTGTTGTCTGGGGGTTCCGCTGCTCCAGGACTCTCGGGAGTAGTGGTGTGGTTTTATGCATTCTGGGGCGTGGGCCAGGGAGTGTCCAGGACCTACAGTCCGAGGACAGGAGTCTGGGAGGGAGGAAGGGACGCAGTCTGCCCTGGGCCCGGGGGGCTGGAGGTGCCCTGTTGCCTGTCTAACTGGCAGTGAGAATGGAGGGAGGGGGGGCAGGTGTGAGAGACTGTGTGGATACAGAGGTGGGTTTGACACGTCTTTGATTTATGAGAACACATGTGGGTGTGAAAGTGTATACAAGAGTGTGAGTATGATACAGGGCAGGTGTGATTGACTGAATATTTGGATGATCCAGGCTTAGTGAGGCCCAAAATATATTCCACTGGGGAGATCTTCATCACGAAAGAGGATACAAAATGACATATACTAAAGTAAGTCTTTAAAATGAGAAAAGAAATCACAGCAAATTAACAATTTTAAAAGCTGCCAAATACCACAAACATGACCAAATCCAGAAAAATATCATAATATTTGTATTAATGAGCTTCTTGGCATACTTCTATACTACTGATTTCCCTACCTTATTTTTGGCTTTGATCACCATGTGAACACCTTACCAGGGCCCGCCAGGGGCCTTGGAAGGAGCCTGCAGCTTAAACCTTGGGGTGTGTGAAATTGTATGGGCGACTGAGGGTGTGTTTGTGTGTGTGTGTGTATGACCAAGTACAAGTGTTTTAATCTGTATGCAGCTGTGTTTCACAAATGAGCAAGAGCTGGAGAGCAAGCCTGTTGTAGCACACTGGCTCAGTGAATGTTTGTTGAGTGAATAAAAGAGAGTATTGCTATGTAGTGAGTAGTTGTGTGCATAAGACAGATGCATGTATGTTTAAGCCTGTGTGTGCCCATGTGAATGCATGAGTGTGTGGTAGTGTCTGTGGGTGTGATGATACACGTGTTCTTTCTTGGGTGTTCTGGTTTTGGGGTACCCCTCCCTGTCTGCCTCCCCATGCCCCACCTCGGAGATAGATGGGCACAGACACGCTGTGGCATTCGGTCCAGGCCTTGCGGGGACAGGCTCAGTGTGCGGAATTCACAGCTCCTGCCCCTGCCCCGCCTTCCTGCCTCTCACTGATGAATGTCAGTAATTCAATCCACAGATAAGCTCTGTGCCCTGGGGAGAGGCTGGCACGAGCCCTGTGCGTGTACACATGTGTGTGTGCATGTGTCTGTGTGTGCACGTGTGCACATGTGTGCATGTACATACATGTACATAAGAGAGACACAGAGAGGGAAAGAGAGGGAGAGAGACGGAGATGGTTGCTCAGAGTCTGAGCTGGGTGGGAAGGCTCCCAAAAGAACATGCTGTTCATACCCTTCCTACTATAAATGGGGAAACTGAGGCCCAGGGCAAGGAAAGGGTGTGTCTGAGCAAATTGGTGGTACAGGTGGGACTAGAATTCAGATTACCAGCCTCCCCGGCCTGTGGTTCTGATTCAACTAACAATGTTTGAGCACCGGCTGCTGGCTAGACATTGGGTCAGGCTGGCAGATGGTTGGATGAATAGAACCATCTCTGACCTGGAGATGCTTCTAGAAAAGTAAGGGGAAATGGGCTGAGATATTGGGAAAGGGAAGGTGTGTGTATGGGGTGGTGGGGAGCAATGCAGAAGCAGACAGGGCTAGATCATAGGGTTCCGAACGTTAGGCTAGGGAGCTTGGTTTGCTCCCGAGGGGGCAGGGTTAGTGAGTTTTAGATTGGTGGAGTGGGGGTGGGGGTACAGATTTGTGTTTCAGGAGGAGACTTGGCTGCTGTGGGGAGACAGAGTGGGGTACTGAGGCTCCAGATTACCAAGGAGGCTGGTGCCCCATGTAGGCAAGCAGCGATGGACCTGAGGGGGTGGGGGAGCAGAGTTGCAAGGGTGGAAGTGACCCCAGACTCTGGCCTATCTCACCACTTATCCTCTTTCCCATCAGCTTTCCCTAACAATTAGATCTTAACCCAGCGGTACACAAGAGAAGCCCTGTGCTTGAACTTTGAGGAAGAGAGTGATGCTCAGCCAACCTTGGCCTCAGGTCTGGTGGGGAGATGGGCACATCATAGCCAACCAGAAAAGGAGGCAGAGCTGGTATAAGTCAAGAACAAAGAATCTCTAGAACAGGCTGCCTGGGTTCAAATGCTGACTCTGTGGCTGTGTGACCTTAAGTGAGTGACTCCACCTCTCTGTGCCCTAGTTTCCTCATCAATGGGATGACAATGCGAACTATCCTGTAGAGTTGTTCTGAGAACTAAATGAATTAAAGTGCATGTGCTTAGTAAGAGCTATAGGTAATTTTCTAATTACAGGAATCATACCCAAGATAGAAGGATATCCACACTTGGGCAACCCAGGAAGGCTTCCTGCAGAAGGCAGGAGCCTGGTTTAATGAAAAGAATGTTAGCTTTGAGTTGAGACCAGAGTTGGGATCCCAACCTGGTGCCTTCTGTTCTGTGTGCCCCGCGTGAATCACGGACCCCCTCTGAGCCTCAGTTTCCTTCCTGCAAAGACGGTGAGTGCAGTGACGACAGCTAGTGTGTCCTGAGCACCTCTTGTTTTTCAAACAAGAAGCCAGTGCATAGGGCCTTTAATCTTCATGCCCACCTAGGAGGAGGTGGGATTATTTCAAATACTAAAGGTGAGGCCATTTGCCTGAGCTCACACAGCTTGGAAGGGTGGAGCTCGGATTTGAACCCATGTCTGATTGAGTTCAGATGATCTTGACCATTCAGTTTGGTGTCTGGTACATATTAGTTGTGCAGTAAATGGTTGTCATTATCAACAAATAGTGGGAGTAGGTGGGGCTTAAATTAGGAAGGGGCTTTCCACAGGGAAGCAGGGGGAGGTGAGGGGAAAACTGGTCAAGGGCAAGGGTTGAGCAAAGACAGGAGGTGGGAAAGGGTCTTATCCCTCAGTGGCCTGTGCTTTTTATCTACTGCAAGGAAAGAGCTCAGAGCCCCTTTATGTATTTCCTCCAGGAAACAGGGCTACGTGTCACCAGGTCTTCAGAGACCTGGAACTTTAGGTCAAGGATGAGCCCTGGAACCTGTGATACCCTTTGGCCCCTCCAGACCCACGCTGCCCCCTTCCCAGATCAGGGCCTGGCGACTCCAGACTGCATTTCCAGAGCTCCTTTCTCTCTCACTTCTGCTTGGTTTGGTTCAGCCAATGGGAGGGCAGGAGTTGAGGGGGGGTCACGGCATTTATTCCCCAGCTCCCTCTCTGCTGAGGCCATGGGCTGGCTTCATTCCCCTATAGCTTCTGATGCGGCCGCCTCTCTGGGTTCCAGGGACTATCCCCTGCCTGTGCCCTTCAGGCTTAGGGGTGGTGACAGCTCCCCACTGTTGCCATTCCTTGGGTGCAGCACCATCTCTTGTTGGCTTCCCTTAAACCAGCCGCACCTCTGCAAATTGCCATCATTAATCCCTTTTTTGTTGAGTGATTCTGCTTCCTGCAGGACCCTGACTGCATCCCTCCCACCCTGTCCCCAGCTGCCCTTCCCTTCACTCTCTCCTCCGGCTGGGGCTCCAGCCCCTCCCCTTACTGGGTTGAGGAATGTCGCTTTCAAGTTCTCAGTGGGGCCCCGAGTCCTTGGGAGGGGAGCTCCAGCGTCATTTCAACAAACACCAAACTCAACAACCACAGCGTTAAATAAATAACGTCTGGTGGGTGCAAGGCAGCTGCTCAGCCCTGGCAGCTTCGGGGAAGGCCTTTGCTCCCTTCCGATCGCTCTGGTCTGGGCACATCACAAGCTTGCCACTGTACCAGTGTCTGCAACTCTTTGGGGGCTTCGGGGCCCAGCCTCTGCCTGGGCCCCACTAACAGCCTAAATGACCCCCTCACAGCAGAATGTGAGGCTTCAAATCTCTGCAGCTTCTTCTGAGGTGGCATTGAAGATGCTTCTTTCTTGCAAATGGGAAGTTCTTCTGGTATCTGATTACCTCCTCTCCTGCATTGTGTCTGTTTCTCCTGGAATGTAGTGGGCGAGGATGGTGGCCTGGACCAGGGTGTAGCTGTGCAGGTGGAGAGAACTGGCTGGTTTCCAGAAATTCTTCCACTTCAGCCTCACTCCCCAGCATAGAATTCCTTGGTCAAACTAAGGCTCTTGAATTTGGGTTCTGGAAATTTGCTTCCTGTCCCTGTGAGATGGCCCATTCCCTTTAGGTAAGTGAGCAAATGCAAGCTGGGAGAGAGCTGTTGTGTATCTAATCATATGACATGTATTGACTGATTTTTTTAACTCAGGGTGGGCACTGTGCTACATGGCCCCATTCCCCTGGCGCTGCCAGCTCCTTGGAGTGCTGTAAGCACTATGTGAGACCATTCTCCTCTTACCCCAGTTTCTCTAATAAAAATACTCGCTGCCTCCCTGCCTGCTTCCCTAAAAGATCTCAAGAGCTCGGACAGTGACCAGCACAGAATCGGTAATAACTAGATACCTACCCTGTTCCAGCCACGAGGGCCTCACTGAAACCTCCATCAACCCTGAGAAGTTGGGGCATTCTTAGCACCATGTTTGTGGAGGACACAGACTCCCAGAGAAGCAAGGACCCTTGCTCGGAGTCCCACCCTGGGCAGTGGCAGAGCTGGAATTTGAACCCACGCTTGTCTGATCCCCAGCCTTGTCTCTGGGCTCTCGGGGTCTGCATCTCCTCTCCCACCTCCTTCCTCCTCTCCCTGCCTACCAGGTCCCCTCCCGCCAAGCAGGGCTGAGCCAGATACTAGGCTGGGGTTCCAAAGACCTTCTTCCTCCCCGGTCCAGAGATAAATATTTGTTTCTCCCAGTGTAAATACCCTTCCTGTTTAATGAGGCAATCCCAGGGCCATTTCCTGTGCGGCTCAGTGCCTGTAGTCTCTTTCGCTCTGGAAGGAACAGGCCCAGTAAGAGGGCCAGTCCAGGCTCTCAGCAAGTCCTCCTATTTACAGATGAGGAAACTTCAGCTCTGAGAGGGTAACTGACTCAACCAAGGTCACACAGCCAGAATCCCAACCCACACAGTGCGGCTCTTGTCTCCAGGCCAGGCTGCACTTGTACCTTGACTTCCCATTATTCCAGGACATGTCCTTGGCACTCCCAGCTTGCTATGCCCTGATGGACAGGTTGGCAAGCACCTAGATTCTGCACTGATCCCTCCCAAACTTGGACCTTGGGGTCTCTGGGCAATATGGCACTCATGGACCCCTGGGCACTGGCTCCCTCTTGCCATCCCCACTTAAAGTGATACTTTAATAAATTATGCTTTTATGTTATTACACGTGGAGTCATAAAAACGAAACAGTGTGCAGCCAGGCTGAGGTAACGTGCCTGCGACTTTGCAATTTCCTGGTCTGGCCTGGCTCTGCTCTGCACCGTGAATTTTTCATTAATGTGCGCAGGTGATGCCATGGGGGCAGACGCAGGGCAGGTATGCTCCCGCGGCAGTGCGGCCCCCTCCGGGACCTCGCTGGGCTGGACTGGGGGTGGGGGGTTGGATTCACACCAGCAGTTATTAGAAATAACATCACTCCAGGGCTCAAGGCAAAGCTCTGGGTTCAGCTAGCGAGTGATAAGCACGCTGTATCTTTGGGAAAGGAAGGGGTGGCCGCAGGCCAAGCCTCTGCCCTGTGCCAGACCATGGGGCCAGCATCAGGCACATTACTTTCTTTCAACTCTCCCACCCTCAAAGCCATAAGCTTGGTGTTATTAACCCCATTTGACAGATGAGGAAAAGTGAGGCTCAGCTAATAAGTGCCAGGGTTGGGCTTGATTCTGGAATCTGTACTCAAGACTGCTAGGCTGTCCTCTTATTTCTCTCCTTTTTCTCCCTCAAGTCAGTGGGCCCTTTCCATGAAGGCATAATTAATTATGGAGGCACTGGTCATAGTGAATACAGAAAAAACTCCTTAGAATCTGCAGGGAATGGAATCTTCTAGACTCTACACCTTTTACCTGTGCTTTTTGCCTCCTGGCAGGTCTTTCCTTCCTCCTGCTGAGCCCAGGAATCAGATCTCCTGTGTTATAGCCCCCTGCTTGCCTCCTCATACCCTTCTCCTCTTTCTGGGTGTCCGCTGATAAATAACTCTCTCACTGAACTGTGGGTCCTGAATCCCAGCACTTCTGAGGTGTGTCAGTCCTCCCATCTGGGAAATGGGACTAAGATGCCCTGCCCTGCTGCCCTGGGTGTTTGCTTCACATCTGAGAAGATGTGATCATTGCCCCCTGCCTTGGCAGAAACCAGTGTCTTCTTGGATGCTGTGTTTCATCCCTACCCCTCTGTAAGTTCCTGCAACTGTCCATCTAGGTTCAGTGAAAATGGGTCCAAAGCAATCCATTAAGCTTTGTGTGGTCCTTTGATGATTCTAGAAGGTTCCACATGAGAGAAGCAGTGAGAAGCAGGAGCCCTGGCCTGGTCACTGGACAGCTTGAGTTTGTTTTTCTGTGATGTGGGCCCAGGAATCTATGTAGGGGTCAAATGAGCACAGCTCTCCCTCCTGGTTTGAGGCCCAGCCAGGCCAGAGAGCCCCTCACTCCCTTTTATGGGAAACCTGCCCAGGAGCAGAATTGAAAACCAAACTTGAAATAAACACTCAGTCTCTAAACACACCACAATTCTGGGCGAGTGAATCTCCCCTCAAACCGGCTTACTTCCACGCCAGGCCCAAGCGCAAACAAGCAGCAGCAGGGCCTGGGCCTCTTGCGCAGAGCTGGGGAGATTAGCTGAGAACCGGCGCCCAGCAGATGTCCCTGCTCCGGACACAGTGACTCACTTGCCCCCCTGGTTGGGAAAGGGATTTAGCGGGGCCTGGCGGGTGGGGAACGAGAAGCAGGACAGAGGTCAGAGTAAACACCCGCGGTCACGGCGGGAGGTCGGGCGGGGTGGGGGCCAGAAGGAAGACAGAACAGTTGCACTCAGCAGAAGGAGGAGCTCCTTATCCGGGGCTGCCCTAGGGCAGGAGGGGCTGCAGCAGAGGCGGTGAGGGCCCAGACCCAGAGGTGGGCAAGTGGGGGCCAGAGGACCCCTGAAAGGCAATGAGGCTTCCAGGAAGCTTTGTGATGACAGTTCGGGCCTCTTCAGCACGAGGCTCTACTAGAGGGATCAGTAAAGCCTTTCTGAAAAGGGCCAGAGAGTAAACACTTTAGGCTTTGTGGACCAGACAGTCTTTGACACAACATGAGCATGGCCGGGCTCCAATAAAACTTTATTTATAAAAACAAGTGGAGGGCCAGATTTGATCTTTGTGCCACGGAGTCTATGCTTCTGGGGCCTGGGAGTAGGGGTGAGGGGGACTCTCCCAGAAGTTTGAGGATTGGAAGAACTGACCTGCTCTCCCATACCCAACCCTGCTGGAGGTGGCCTCTACCTGGATGCATTTGTTGTTCATTTCCATTTCCTCCTTTTCTTCCTTCCCATCCATTCACTCTCTCATCTATCTGTTTGCCCGTCTACTTCATTGCTACGGCCAATCTTTAG
Source organism: Bradypus variegatus (assembly GCA_004027775.1). Lineage (NCBI taxonomy): Eukaryota > Metazoa > Chordata > Mammalia > Pilosa > Bradypodidae > Bradypus > Bradypus variegatus. Next base: position 19,846 of record PVKY010001589.1, on the reverse strand, counting down.
TTCATGTTCTAGCCCACTGACTTATTCACTCACCACCTCACTTATAAATTCATCCTTTCCCTTATTCAGTCACACCTTCATTTATTCCTCTACTAGAAGCTCAGTGTTCTATAAATTGAAATATGAAAATGCTAAAGGAACTGAGAATGTTTTACCTGGAGAGAATCTGGAAAAATGAAAGGGTCTTGATTGTTGTCTTTTAGACTCTGTCAAGTTTATCCAAGGAGGATTTGGAGCAGTTATTCACTTAGTTAATTCACACATTGTTCACATACTCAAAGCCTCCCATCTGTGAGGCCCTCGGCCCTTGTCCTCTGGGAGCTCACTCTCCAGCCTAGGCACGGACTGTACGTGCACATGGCATTCCAGGCAGGGAGAATAGCATGGGCAAAGGCCTGGAGGTGAGACAGAGTGACGCAGGTTCCAGAAAGAGAAGGTGGGTCTGGCCGGAACACAGTGTATGTGTATTTGCGTGTGTGCTTGTGTGTGCTTGTGTGTGGGTTCTGAAGGGCCAAGGAAGTTGGCTTTTATACTGACAACAATTGGGAGCCATTCTAGAGGGTTATAGGTGGGAAGTGGAGGGGTAGGGTGGGGGGTATGGGGGATGAGGAGATGGGGGAGGCATGGTCACTTTTGCAATTTAGAAGACTCCGGTTGTCCACCTGTAGAGAATGGATCATTGAGGTGGGGGTGGGGAGGACCTCAGCTTGAGGGCATTCCATTGGGGCCAAAACATGTAGGGTGGGGAGCACTCATAGTGTGAGACCTCTCCCGCCTCTGGCTGGCCCCTCTCCCACCAGGTCTTTCCCTACAGGTGGAGGGGTGGAGTCAGTAGCAGTGCATTCTGGGAGTTCAGGCTGCCCGGGGTGGGGGCAGGGAGGTAGAGGTTGCAGGGCTGGTGGGGAGTGAGAGAAGAAGCCTTGCCCCTGCCCTCCGCTAGTCCTCAGGCCTCCCGATCTCACCGTTTCTGCCTTTTGCTGCCTTCTCCGACTCTCTCCCTGGGCTGGGCTGGGGGACCTAGTCTTCTGGGGCCACTCCCAGGACCCCGACTGCTTACTGAGAGGCAGCCAGGGCTAGAAGCCTCAGCTCTGACTCCAGCTTGCTGTGTGACCCTGGGGGAGGCCCTGCCCCCTCTGGGCCTGTTTCCTCATTCATATCACAGCTCTGACCTCACAGGACTGTTGCAAATAATTATTAGGTGAATGAAAAAAAATGAACCAGTGGATGCAAATCATGCTGTTGGCCTGGGAGAATGGACTTTTGGGGAGAGGAGGTTGGGACCAGTCGGGAGGCTGTTAGGATTTCAGCCAAAACATAATAAGATGAAAATTAGCAGCTAACAATTATTAGCCACTTATTTTTGAGGACAATTCCCTCATCTGCTTGCACCTCAGTGATTTCTTCTGTAAAAAGTGGATGAGAGCTGGGCCCCCCTGACTCAGGCTACGGTGTGGATTACTTGAGAATAATGTACTTTCGGGGCTCATCCTCAACAAGTAACTGACATCTTTATTATTATGATCAATATCCGTCAATATCCTATGCATGTTTGGGTCTTCACCATCATGGCTCTTGTTCCCACTTGGCAGAAGATGAGACCAGGGTCAGAGTGGAGTGATGTGGCCTAGGGATGAGGGGAAAGTGAAGCTGGAGGACCATGGAGGATGAACCGCTGACCACACCTGTCTGTTCCCAGGCTCAGGCCTTGTTCCTGGTAGCTTCCAAGTCCCTCCTGCCACTTTCTCCTCGGGGACCCCTCGGCCCATTTCCCACGCCCTCCAGCCTGACCCTCCTGCCCTAAGGGGTCCCTAGTGCCTGGAGTCTGGAAAGTTCCCAGGGCCTGGGAGAGATAAGGGGTGCTTTGCCCAGGCCCATGGGCAGCGCCTGCCTGCGGCCCCTTTGATCACGGACCAGCTGGTCCCGCCACCCCAGCTGCTGGAGAAGGAGGCTGCAGTGATAGGGCAGGCCCGGGGAGGGGCTGGCTGGTATCAGGCACCTGGAGGGGGCACCTCCTATTGTCGCCACAGCAACAGGCACCCACCCCTGCAAACAGGAAGCTGCCCCTGTGCTGAGGGTGGTGGGATAGGCGGGCCTGGTGGAGACCCAGCCCCTTTATCTCCCAGAGAAAGTGGTCCAGGGAGGGGGGCCCTGGGTTGGGCCACCAACCTCCTCTCTCCCTGATGCGGGGGAGGAAGGGGACAGAGCGGGGCTGACTCCCAATCACACGGTCGTCCAAGTCCTGCCGGAGGATGGACGGTGGGAAGCACTCCCCCAGGCAGCGCAGCTCACCACACCAAAGGGACTGCAGACCCCTTTCCTGGGAGGCAACCAAGCTGGACGCTTCTGGATGCCTGCCCACTACTGCCCCATGAGGGTGGCAGCACCAGGTCCAGGCTCCCACTGACCCTGTGCCCAGGATCAGAGCCCTGGGGCCATATAACACCACTTAGAGCCCCTGCCTTGCTAAGGGGACCATGGGGAACAGGGGGCTCGGGGTCCTTGCCCTTGGCTGGGTAACCTTGAATGCATCACTGTTTTTGCTTCTGGTATAAATTTCCTCACGGGACCAGAGAGAGTGGCTAAGGAGATCATCTAGGGAACACATTTCTAGGTCAAGAGTAAGGGAACTTCACATTGCGTGTCCCCACTGCGGGAACCCCAACCCCAGAGAAAATGCCAATGCCCCCACCTCCGGCAGCCGAGTGGTTGGGGACGAGGAACTGGCAGATCTGAAGGCATCTTCCCTGCTGCCTCTCGCTTCATCCTTATGAGAGCCCCGAAAGGCCGGGATGGAGATCCCCATTTTACAAACAAGGAAACTGAGGCCAGAGGGCTGCACTATCACACTGAGTTCTCACTGTGTCTTGGGCTTTCTGACATTCTCTGTGAGTTCTGGGAATTTGGGCTGGGGTCTCGGCTCAGTCCTGTAGAACACCTTGGGGATTCAGAGAGAGGCCATTTGCTTGGTGGCCCTGTTGGTCCTGGGCAGCCAGGGCAGGGGTCACTGCGATTAGCCCAGATGGTGGGCTCCATGCTGTTTGGGCCACACCGCTGGCTTGGCAAGCTGGAGTGTGTGGGGGCAGGTGATGGGGGTCACCCCTTCATCTTCCTTTAGTCCACACCATGGAGCTTCTAGGCTGGGCCAGGCTGTCTGCTGGAAGGTGGGGGTCCAGAGAGGAAGAAGATACACTTCTGCTCTGGGGGAGCACAAAGTCCTGGGTGTGTGAGTGTGTGTGTGTGCAGAGTGGTGCAAGAGCCATGGGGTAATGGGGAAGATGGTAGTGTTGGTGAGGGTGGGGTACTGGTGGTGATGGAGCAATAATGGGGAGCTGGGGGTCAGAGTCACCCCACAGCCCTTCAGAGGCCTCCGGGAGCCCAGACTCCCAGGCACACAGGCCAGAGGGGGTGGGGAACTTGCTCAAGGTCAAAGCAAGGAAGTGACCGATCCGGGACTTCCGGCACCTAGTCCGGACTCTGCAGCCCCTCCCTGGCCCTTTCTCACATTCCACAAGCGTTTCCTGGGTCCACAGCAGGTTCAGGTGTATCCAGGTGTCTCCATCCAGATGCGGGCCGACACCTAAACAGGCAAGGATGGCGCAGAGCGCTGAGGACCTGCAGAGGGTGGTGGGAGCTACAGACGGGAGGTGTCAGGGACAAGTGCCTCGGGTTCCCTAGAGGGGAAGTGAGGGGAGCAGGAGGCACTACAGGCCCAAAGGCGTGGAATTTTGAGACAGTGGAGTGTTTTTAGGGAACTGAGGCTGGGGCATCAAGTTGGGGTGGAAGAGTCTGGAGAAAAGGGTGGGGCAGAGTTGGGGCTGTCAGTTGCACCCTATCCAAAAGGGTGATGATCCCTCTGCTCTCCCACCGAGCCCCTCCCCACCCCTCCCCGCCCCAGCAAGAATTCAGCTCAGCAGGTTATACTGGTCAAGGGGAAGAGGCTGCAGCTGAGTAGGGGGCAGGGGCAGTGGGAACGCAGTGGGACTTCCTAGGAGAAGGCGAGAGAGGTCCTGACCTCAGGCCGGGGCCAGTGCCCCTGTGAGCACTGATCCGGGAGCAGATTACAAGGGAGACCGGAGCCAAATCGGCTTTGAAAAAGAGCTGGTGGAGCTTAACTCCCTACTCAGGGAGGTCGCCCGGAAAAGCTCCCCTCCCTGCCCGGGGAGGGGGTGCCAAATGTGGGGGTGGCAGGCTGGAACTCTGTGGGCGTGCATGTGTGCAACAACATATGAGCACGGATATGTATATTTGGGGTACATTTGTGTGTCTGTGTGTGTGTCTGAGTGTGGCTGGGTGAGCTGCTATACAGGAGTCAGGTGCCTTGGTGTCTTGCCCACTGGTTTCTCTAGTCATCTGTGTTTACTGTGTGGGCGTGTGTGCTCGGGTGCAACACACATGGATGTGTGTGTGGGGGTGTCCAATGTGCCCACCTCATTTGCATGAACGTGTGTCCTATGCATATCCTCTCCCCCTCCCCCTCCCCTCCCTTCCTCCCCCCACCTTCCTTCCTCACTTCCATCTCCACCACTGTGCTAGCATTCATTTCTTCAACCCTTCATTCATTCAACAAAACAAGTGCCAGGCACTGTTTGAGGCTCTCCAAGGATGAACAAGGGATGAATAAGACAGAAGAGATTCCTGCTTTCATGGGAGCACACAGTCCTGGTATGAGACAGACATTGAACAAATAAACAATATGTGACACATCAGAAGGTGACGAGTGCTAGGGGGTAAACATTAAACAGGGACGGAAAGGGGACTGTGAGGCCGGGAGGGCCACTTTGCAGGGGCTGGTCGGGGAGGGCCTCACTAATAGGATATTTGAGTGGAGACCTGAAGGACGCAGGCAGGGAGGCAGGTAACTATCTGGCTGGGGGCACAGCAAGTGCCAAGGCCCCGAGGTAGGAGCTGGCTAGGGAGTTGGGGGGACAGAGGGGAGTGGTTAAGGGGGAGAGGAGCCAGCAAGGCCACGGGGACTGCCAAGGCCATGGGGCATAGTGGGGGGACTTTGGCGTTTGCGCTGAGTGACATGCAGGGTTTTGAGCAGGATCACTTGTGAGTAAAGAGGGGCAGGGAGCCCCGTGAGGAGGCTGTGGGGGGTAACAGTAGCTTGGCAAGGGGAAAGCAGTGGAGGTGGGGGAAGCCTTGTTTTAGACATAAGTTTGACATCATTATTGGTCCTTGGGGGGGACTTGATAACCCGAGCCTGGAGCCGGAGACACAAAAGTGGGCATCAGTAGTGTCTGGAGAGCATCGGAAGCTCACTTGGGAGCCAGCTGGGACATTTGCTTGTGCCATGTGTGTGCACACCCCAACGTGGCAAAAGGACTGGAACAAAGGGCCCCCATTTGCAAGCAGCACCCTCCCAGCTGTAGCCCCAGGAGGGGCCCCGAGTGAGGGGTGCATGCAGGCAGAGTTAGATGAAGGGAGGTCTGGGGGCCAATTAACGGACCTGGATGCTGGTGTCATACAGACCCTGGTTTGCTTCTGGCTGTGACCTTGGATGAGCCCTGAGCCACACTGAACCCTGTCGTCCCCGTAAAGCAGGAACAGTTTCAGCTCTGCCCTCCTAGGGTGGCCATGAGGATCGAACAAGATGGCACGCAAGCAGAACTTAGGGACACAGCCCTGCTAGTCCTCTAAATAACCCCCAGAAACAGCAGGAGCCCTCGCGGACAATTTTGCTTTCTTCCCCTGGGTAGGGGTGAGGAGAGCAGTGTTGACTACATACCAGACTCCTCTGCGGGTGATAAGTGAGGAAACTGAGACTCAGAGAGGTGCAGCGACTTGCCCGAGGCCACCCAGACTTCTGACGCCACATTGGAACTGACTGCACGTGGGCCAGGACTTGGGGACTGAGGACAGTGTTGCCCTGTGACATGTCCCCATCCCCCCTTTAGCAGGGCTCTGGGTGTCATTTCAACCCAATTTCGCTGGAGTAGATGTTGGCCTTTGGGGAGGTGGGGGGTGGGGTGGGAGCCACCCCATGGAGCCCAAGACCGTGTGGGTGACCCTCGGAGATGGCCCCGGTGTGGGCAGGGATGCTGGAGGTGGTCGAGGCTGACTTCCCACTCCAGAGTAGGGTGTGGGTGGCCCCTGGCTCCGTGGAACATGTGTCACCTGTGCGTGACTGTGTGTGTGTGCTCTTGTGGGTGATGTGTGTGTACGTGGTTGGGGTGGGAGTGGTAGGTCAGGCCCACATGGGGGAAGGTCTCCCCTGTCCCTACTGCCCCCCTTCCTGGCAGTGGGGGCCGGGCCACAGCTGGAGGGAGCCACGCGGGGCTGGGGTCTCCCGGGGGTCCTTGAACCACATCTGAGCTGCTATGGGAAGGCTCCCCGGGGCGTGGAGAGCAGGGAGCAAGGCACATGCTGGTGATTTACCAGCTCCCTCTCCTTTTGATCTCCTTTCCCTGCAGAGACTCCCTCCTCCACACTGGGGGCTGCCGGGGAGGCTGGTGAGGGGATGCCAGCTGGTCTGGGGCAGTGGGGTACGGTACCCTTGGGACGCGGCAGCCTCTTTCTCTGTTGCGTGGCATTGCTGGTCCATTTCTCTGTCCATGTCACTGAGTGGCCTGGCTTCCCGAGAACAGGTGCCGTGAGAGCTTCCTTTTCCGGTCCGGCAGGCCCCAGAGCAGCCAGCCGGGACCGTGGGCTCGGCACTCCCACCCCCGGCCCTGGTTCTGCCTCCATTCTTGTAGGGTCAGCACTTGGTCCCTACCCTTCTCTTTCTGCCGAGACCCACTGGGCTTCTTCCTCCTTCCTCCCTGCCTGGCATCGCTAGACTCCATCCAGCACAGATGAGGTGGGTTTAGGACCTGGGCATGCCCCAAGTTTCCACTCTTTCTCTAGTTTCAAGGGGTGAAGAAGCCCTGCTTTCAGGCAGGGTCTGGGCCTGGCCTGCGGGAGGGGGAGGCAGCCAGACCTGGGTTCGAATCCTGACTCTGCTCCCTCCCAGCTCTGGCAGACACCCTGGCAGGCCCCAGAGGAGCACCCCAGTCAGAGTCCCGGCCTGCCTGTGAGGGAGGTGGGCAGCTCCGGGCCAGGGGAGGGGCAGCCCTCAGGACTCCCTCGGGCTTGACCGTCCTCAGGAGGAACTCCAGGAAGTCCAGGTTAGGGAAGGGGCCCTGGGAACGCAGCCAGGGAGATGGAGAGGTGGGGCCCCAGGCAGACTTGGGTCAGGGCAGGACTGCCTCACCTGGGCTCTCGGCCCTCCTCAGGCTCCACCTCCTCTCTGAAGGTCAAGTCCACGGGCAGGGGTGGCTGCAGAGAAGCCGGGCTGACCAGAGAGGTGGGGGACCAGATGCCCCAGTCAGGGGGCCCAGAACCCAGAGCCCCCTGACTCGGGCAGTAGGACTGAGAGGGGAGGGGCCAGAAGGTCTGGCCACTGCCCCTGAGACGTCTCTCAGGCCTGATGGGGTGAGCACTGGGCACTGGGGAGTGGCTGTGGGCACGGGCCCCTGTCTGTCCACCCTCAGTCCAAGGGGCCTTCCAGGCCACTGGGTACCCTCCGACAGTGGGCCTCTCTCCACCCCTCACCTTCTCCTGCTCAGGGCCAGCTTGTTCCTCAAAGCTCAATGTTTACACGTTTAAATTAATCCCTTTCCCCCTTAATGGCTTCTGGTTTTATAACTCGCTCAGGAAGGGCTTCCCTGCCCAAGATTATGAAGATTTTCTTTTATTGCTTACAGACCTGTCTTCTAGGTTTAGCATCTCTTCCTTCTGCTCTACGGTTCCCCCCTTGGCTCTGATCAGGCTGCTCCCTCCTGTCCTGGGGCCTCTGCTCCAAGCAGCAGGGTCCTTTCCCACCTCCCACCTCTCCCCAGTGCCCCCCACTCCCCCAGCCCTCCACTGACCACTCTCCTTCCTAACTAGGGGTAGAGGGAAGGCTGCTGATGGAATCCTCTCCACAAAGTCTTGTTGGGGGTCTGCGATGCTCAGGGCTGGGGTGGTGAGATGGGGTAACCCCTCCAGAGCCTCGCATACCACCCCCCATACCTGCCATGCAGCCCACCGAGAACCCTCGCGAGGATAAGTGCAGGATGCCGGCTGGACATCCCGCCTGAAGCGACGGTTTGATTCCTCACAACTCACTTGTAATTGGCCACAAAGTGGTTGCTCAAGAGCTCAGTGATATATATGATAACCATTAATTCCCACTGTAATTGCTGGAGAAGAGCAGCAGGGTTCCAATTAAGGGAGAAGAAAGTTCCAGCCTCGAGCTGCTAATCAATAAGATGAGTACATAATTATACACCACGGAGCTCCATAAACTTACTCATCACACTAATAAAATGAAAAAAAATCCTGAAGCAACATCAGGGCCCAGGGCTTTGCCAGTTGTTCCCTGGCTGTGAAAACAGGCGAATAATAATCCTGGAACACATTTCCTGAGCTTTACCTGTGCTGGGCACGCTGCTTGGCCACTTGTGCACAGGAGCAGTGGGAGGGAAGGACTGAAGGGGTGTGGGTGCTCTGTGAGGACTCCCGCAGGACTCGGCACTGGCCGGATGGGGGCTCAAGGTGGAGGGAGGCGTCAAGGACGTCCCCCAGGTTCTCGCCTGCTCCCCAGGATGGATGAGCTACGATGGTGATCATGAATCAGAGCAGGAGGACAGGCCCAGGGGCAGCACAGAGAGGCAAAGATGAGGGGAACTGCTGGGTGGCCCTGGGCATGTCACACTCTCTTTCTGAGCCTCAGTTTTCTCATCCATCAATTGGATTGCAGCATCTCTGTTTCAGCAGCATCTCTGAGGAGTGCACATAAAATCATGAGCACGGATGTGCACTCCATTTGAGACCCATGATTGTAATGCATTCTGTCTGACTTGAATTAGTGTGGCCCAACCCAAAGGCCTGGAAATGGGCTTTGTTTCACATGGCTGTGGCTGTGTGGTTTTGCTTTTGTAAGAGATGGCTTTGAAACACTTGGTGAGGCAGTCAGGTCCCAAGGGGGCCTAGATCCTCCCTGCTGGGGCTGGAGAACCCCACTGGACCAGGCACCAGGAAACTTTAGAGACCAGCATCACTGTTTTTCCTTCTAATCCTGGGAGGAGAGCCCCTCGCAAAGGGCAGCCAGAGAGGACACGGGATTAATATTAAGATTAGGAATGGAAAATTGGTCCTGGCTTCAGGGGAAGTAGGAGGCTCAGAGAGGCTGGGTCTTCATTTATATTGAAACCCATCGCAAAGCTGTCAGCGGTTGTCCAGAGCAAAAGGTCCTCTTGCAGGAGGCGGCCAGGGAGTGGGAAATGACACTTCCCAGAGGCCTGGGCGTGGCCGTGGGAGCCAGCTGGTCAGCTCCTCTCCCTCCGGTGGAAACACAGGAATTAACTTGTAATTGTTTTCCCCAGGATCTCCCTCCCACAGGGGAGTTTGAAGGCAGCACTGCTCTCCCCAGCTAGGCTGTAGCCTCCTTCCAGGCCAGGTTTCACACTTGTTCTCTTATTTACTCATTTATTCACTCATGCACCACTCATTCATTTAGTCATTCACTAATGTTCATTCATTCACTCACTCATTTATTCACTCATGCATTTGCTCATTGATTTATTCATGCATTTGATCATTTGTTCACTCATTCATTTATTCACTCACTCTTTCACCCATTGACTTATTCACTCTTGTTCACTCTCTCAGTCATTCATTTAATTGCTCTAGTTGGGTAGGACTAACAATAAATAAGACCACTGATAAATAAATGAACCTGGAATCAATTGCCTAGATGTTATGAAGTAAACCAACAAGGGGCTGAGATGGCAGTTAACACAGGGCAACTGCTTTTGATGAGGTAGCCCGGAAAGGTTTCTAAAGTGGTAGCAATCAAGCGGAGACCAGGACGAAAGGCGGGAGGGTGCTCCTAAAGGGGTGAGATCTCCAGACAGGGCGAAAAGCACAGGCGGAGCTCTGATGTGGGAAAAGCTGGGTGTGTTTGGGAAATGACAAGGCTGGAGTGAAGTGAGGAAGGAGGGGCCTGGGCCAGAGCGGTAGGAGGGGAGAAGGCTGGAGGGTGGGCAGGGTTGAGGGGAGATGGGCAGCCCACCCCCTTCTTCACTATTGGGGAAGGCCCCACAGTTGCCCCCTTCTTGGGTCCTGGGGGGTGACGGCAGGGTAGGGCAGGCCCACACAGCTTCCTGCCTGAGAATGTGGGGACCTCGGGCCAGATGGACAGAATCTTCTAGCACACCCTGTGTAGGACCCTGCAGAGGCTGGGCAAAGCGAGCCCCACCAATGCCAGCTCCAACCTGCCCTTCCCAAATGCCATCCCAAATCAGTTCGGTGACCCCAGAACTGTGAAGTCCATTAGGGCTGCTGGAGGTGAGCACAGCATGAGAGGCTTTCCACCTGTCGGAGCTGCTCCAGCGTGAGGAGGTGAGAATCAGGCAAAGGCAGAGTTGGGAAAATTAAGAAAGAAATTCCACCTCAAACCCACAACCAAAATATTTCATAAGAACCACCCCTTTTTTTACCCTCCTCTCTTTTTATCAAGTAAAGGATACACACAGCCTTTCTACTTGTAACCTGGCCAAGAATAATTTGTGGCAGGAAAGTTTGAGCATTTGTAAAAATAAAATAAAAATGTAAAAAAAAAAAATGAGAGCACTTGAGTGTACATTCGTGTGAAACTAAACAGAGGGAAAGTTATTTAGGTGGTAAAACATCTCCGCAGTTCCCTCCTGCCCTCGGCTCCCTGACAGCGGCCCCTCTTCCCAAGTGTTGAAATCGAGATTGTTCGGGTATTTGTTTTGTTAATCTCCCGCCAGGGCCCAGGGGCTGGATTTCTTCTTGTCCACTTGGGCGGGGCTCTGGCTGCCAAGCAGTTCCCCTCTCACCTAGCCCAGGGCCAGGGGGCCGTGCACCTGTTCCCTGCCTGCCTGGGGCACTGGTGGGACGGAGGAGGGAGTGTGTTTGGCTCTCTGAGAGAGCACAGCTTCATCCCAAATGGGACCTCCAGCTCCTTGAGGGTAGCACTTGCCGCCCTCAAGTCTCTTGGAGCCCTAGAGGGCTAGCTGGTACCCCTGGGTGGTGCTGAGGGCCCCCAGGAGTGCCAGAGTCCAGGTGGGGTCTGGGCAGTCGTTAAAAGAATAGGGTGGAATGGGCACCCAGACCTGGGTTCGAATCCTGCCTCAGCCTCTTGCTGATTGTGAAAGTGACTTCACCTCTGTGCCTCAGCCTTTCATCTCTAAAATGGGGGCAATGGCAGCAGCTACCTCACAGGGTTGCTGGGAGGATGGAAGGGGCCCCCACGGGCCAGGGTTTAGACACTGCCTGGCACAGTAGCTACTCACTAAATGTCGGTACTTACTACCAATGGACTTCAAGCAACATCCCTTGGAGGCTCCAAGAAGACAATATTTCCTGCTCGGTGGCTCAGTTTTCCACTCTGAAAAATGGGGATAATGCAGTTGAGAGGCCGAAAACTAGACAGAAATGGGAGTTGTTGTTATTTTTATTATTACGACCTCAGATAAGTGGTTGCCCACTTCATAGAATCATTGTTGAAGATTAAGTAAGTTAAATAAGCAAAATCCTAGGCCAGCATCAGGGAGATGGAAAATGCTGTGGTAGTTTATGATTGTGGTGCCTTTGCTTTCCTCTGCCATAAAAGGCCATTTTGATTCAACAAAGAAGGAAGGAAGCAAATGCCATTGTGCCCCGTCCATTGGCCAGGCCCTACTTTGCCCTACTTTGCCTTAAGTCATCTCATTGCAGGCCCATAGGACCTTTCCACATGGATCTTATGAGTCCTATTTTGCAGGTAAAGAAACTGAGGCTTCAAGGACTCAGCAGGTGAATGGCAGAGCTGGAAGTGGAGCCCAGGCTATTCCAACGCCAGGTCAGGATGTTTCTGTTAAGACCGAGACCTGCGTGGACTGGGCCAGAGGAGGGGGTAGGTGATGATGAGGATGACGACGACGATGACAATGATGATGATGCTATTAATAATTGCTGTGGAAATATTGCTGAGTGCTTGTGTGGTGGGTGTGTGATGCATGTTGTATACGTCCTCGCAGGAGAATCTCCCAACACCCTTATAAGGCAGGTAACTGGTTTTGGTGCCACTAGCCAAGTAAGGAAGCGGAGGCACAGGAAGGCAGGGGGATAGTGTCTACTGGCCCCGAGCCTCCCGGACAGCATCTGCTTTTGACTTCTCTGTGCCACCTGCAAAGAACTCAGCACTTCGTACCTGGCACATTGCAGGTGCCCAACGCACAGCTGCTCCTGTCCCTTTTGTTCATCTCATCCTCAGCCTTTCCATGAAGGAGTCAGACCACGAGAGCTGGAAGACCAAACTCAAAGCCTGATTCCCTCATTAGACAGAAGGGGAAACTGAGTCCAACTTGGGGGAAGGGACTTGCCTAAGGGCAGGCAGAGAAACCCAGTTCTGCTGGTCTGTGGAGGCCCAGGCAGCTTCTGGGAGCCCCAACAGGGAGGAGATGCTCCCTGGCCCAGGGCAGGGCCTGGCTGCTGCTTTAAAGGGGTTCATGGGGGTGGGTGGGAAGAGCAGCTGGGGAGAAGGGGGAACACCCTTTCTACCTCACCCCTCCCTAAACTCAGCCTCCCCTGCCTCGCTCACCACCAGTCATACCCTGCCCCTTCTCCTGGCCCCACTTTGGGTGAAAATCCAGGCCTGGGAGTTGGGACCTGGTCCCAGCACTCAGGGAACTTGGGCCAGCCCCTCAGTCCCCAGGCACCAGTAAAATGGGGGACTGTGACCCAGGCCTCCCCCTGCAGGTGTGAGGACAACTGAGGTAATGCAGGTGAGAGGCTGAAAACTAGACAGAAATGGGAGTTGTTGTTATTTTTATTATTACTACCTCAGATAACTGGTTGGACTGCATTTTTCCCCAGTTGCCCCTGGGGCCCTGTAGAAACAGCTTCAAACTGTGCTGGAAACTGCTGAGGATACAGATCGGGAAAGCTGGGTTCCACCCCAGCTCCCACGCTGACTCGCGGGGGCACTTGGGACAAGACCCCGCCTCTCTCCGGGTCTCTGAGTCCCATCTGGACAACCCAGGGTGACAGCATGCCCTGTCTTGCCTCGGGAACTTTGTTAGGTGGCAGCTCTTGGCACTGTTGGGCACGGGAGGCCCCTCTGGGGGAGGGGAGACCAAGCAGGGACGGGTCCCTGGCTGCCCCCGCCACCCCGTCCCTGAGCCAGTGGACTTGCTGGGCCTCAGCGTGATGGGGGTCCTCCCGCACCTTGCGCTCCCTCCTTCTCACAATGTCTTGGGGGGGGGAAAGTTGGCCCATCCTAAGGACCCACCGACTTATAAGTGTCAGCCAGGCGGGACCAAGTCAGCGGGGGCAGAGACGGAGCTTGTCCTAGAGGCTGCGTGTGGAGGAAGCAGGGGAAGGCAGAAGCGCTTTCCCAGGTGATGTGCTCTGGGAGTGGGAGGAGGAGTCCGCAGGGCTGGGGAGACGAAGTGTGCACAGCGCCACCTAGGCCCCGAGGGGGGCAACGCGGCACAGCCGGCTGCAGGGTGCGTGCCTCCCACGCCCGATCACCCACTGTGTGCCCACTGTGCACCCTGGACCTGGGGGCAGCATCCCACCAAGACCAGCCACCCCGTCCTGAGGCGTTCATGGCACGGACAATGGCTGGTCTTGGAGTGGGGCTGCTTTGGTTTCCTATCCCTGCTTTCTCACATCCCAGCAGACTGTGTGACCTGGGGCAAGAGACTTAACCTCTCTGAGCCCATTTTTCAACTGAAAGAAAAGGGAATTCTTTCCTCCCTTGCTGAGCTGAGCTGTGACCGCCTGAAGTGGGTATTGCATGTAAAGTACCCAGCACAAGATCTGTGCAGAGGGAGTGTTTGGCGGCCACTCATTCCCTTTCTCTCTCCTCTACAGCTGAAACCATAATGTGCTAGGAGAACACTGTGTAAGAAACAGCTTATGGCCTGGGGGAATTGGCAAGGCTTTACTGAGAGAACAGGAGAGGGCACTGGAGCAGGGTTTTGAAGGATGAGCAGGAGTTTCTTAGGCAGACCAGGGCTCTGTGAAGGCAGGAACCACATTTTCTTGGATTATCCTTATTTCCCCTAATGCCTGGTATATACTAGGAGCTTGATACATATTTGCAGGATGGATGGATGGCATTCCAGTTGGCAGGGGCAGCGTGAGCAGAAGTATGGTCCTGTGCATGGGTCGGTGTCACTGGTGGACACGAGGTTTGGTTTTTCTTCTGGGCCCGCATGGCACTTTGCTGCCTTGCCCACAAAAGGCCATTTTATATTTGGGTTCACCTGCCTGTGTCCCTGGGGGGCTGTGGGCACCCCAAGGGCAAGCTCCTGCTGCTTTTGCCTTCTTGTCCTCATGGCCCAGCCAAGGCCTGGCCCAGAGGACAGGCCCTAAAATCAATGCTCTGATGAAGGATTGAGGATGCCTGTTCGACAACTCTCACAATTCTTGTTTGGGGTGAGGTGTGTGTGTGTGTGTGTGTGTGTATGTGTCACTGCTTCCCATTAGTCTGCTTCCCTTCGCAGACAACCAAGGATGAAGTCCAAACACATTATTTCTCCTTCCTGGGCCATTTCTGGTTGGCCTCTGACCCCTTCTGTTTGTACTTCATTGTACAAACCTCTATCCGTTCGTACTATGTACTATGAGAAAAGTAAAGCAGGGCAAAGTCAGTTGGGGGATCCTGGGCCAGGGGTTGCCATTTTAGGGGGGCATGGGCAAGGAGGAGGCCTCCCCAATAAGGTGACCTTAGAGCAGAGAGTGTTTCTCCTTCATTGACTCCCCCTCCAAGGCCCCAGGAGCAGAGCTTGCCCTGGCCCTCCCGGCTGGGCTACTCGCCCCACTTTGTGCCCGAGAGTCTTCTTCTTGGCTCTGGGCTGCCTGGCCCAGTGACTTTCTAGCTATGTTACCTTGAACAACTTGATCAGCCTTTCTTTGCCTCAGTTTTCTCATCTGTAAAATGGGGACGAAATAGTATCTGCCTCCAGGGTGGCTGTGAGCAGGCCATCTGTTGTTTGCAGAGGGCTCAGGACAGCCTGACAGATGTTAAATCACTCCATAAATGAGGCTGTGTTAGCTTTCATTATCACTGCATTTATCCCATTTTATTTCTGTCCCTCCTGATGCACCAACATTGAGTCTTGTGCAATCTCTGTAAATGTGCAGCACTTCCCAGGAAACTCAGGAAGGCCTGGGAGTGAGGATATGCAGACTTCCAACTGCTGGACACTAATGGCGATTAATTAATCTCAATTATGGGCCAGGATGGCACTGAGTTCTTTTCATGGATGATCATCTCATACAGTCCTTGCACCCCCCTAGGAAGGTAATCCCACACTGTAGGTGAGGAAACCCCCAAATTAGGACCTGGTAACCTGGTTCTCACACAAAAGGGGCTGAGTCAGGATTTGAACCCAGGTCAGGCTGCGGCTACATTAAATTTGCTTTACTGGAGAAATACCTTCCATCCCATGTCAGGTTAACCCTGACTGAGAGCTCCATCCACAAAGGAGCCAAAGTTTTATTAAACACATTGGAATTGGAGCAGATCTGGGGGAGGCCGTCTGTGGGCAGCCATGGCCTTTCTCAGGAGGAGAGGTGTCTGTCCTTCAGGACTGAGAGATAAAATAGAGGGAGAGGGGGCAGGTGGAGGGTGATCATGTGAAGGCCACTCTGCTCGCCCTCCTCTTCCACACTGAGCTTTGCCTGGAGCTGGCTCCTGGGAGTGGAGACAGGGCCCCAGCCGCTCAGCAGGCAGCCTCAGTGCCATGGGCCCCTTGCAGTGTGAGCCTCTCGCTGAGCTGAGGGGGTTCTTCAGTGCAAAGATGCTGATTTGTTGAACTGCCCTGTCCCTAAACAGGGCAACTACTTCATCTGCTCGCCAAAGGAAGAACAACTCATGTGGAAGGGAAAGCCCCCTGGTTGGAAACGATGCCTCCAGCATGACACCTTCCTAAGGGGTTGGCCAGGTGGATGGACAAGCTGTGATTCTCACTGCCTGGGTGGTGACCTTGGCATGGAAGTCCTCCAGGTGTAAGACGCAGAGGAGAGAGCACCAGGGTGGGGTCAAGAAGCCAGAGCCTGACCCTAACTTGGACCTTGTATGACCTTGGACAAGTCCCTTCCCTTTTCTGGGCCTTGTGATTCCTCTCTGTAAAATGGGGTGGTGTCTAGAGTGAGTGATTGCACTTCCAGCTCTAACATTGAATAAAACAGATCAGTCAGTCAGTCAGCAAACATTTGTGGAGCACTTGTGTTGTGGCTTGAATCGTGTTCCCCCCAATAGGTATGTTCAAGTCCTAACCCCCTTTGCCTGTGAATGTTGTCTTATTTGGAAACAGGGCCTTTGCGGATGGAATTAGTGAAGATGAGGTCTTAACCCAACATGATTCGGTGTTCTTGTAAGAACAGGGAAGTTTGGACACAGAGACACAAACACATAGGGAGAAGATGGCTGTGTCAAAATGGAGCCAAGGAGTGCCGGAAGCAGGAATAGGCTGGGAAGGGGCCTGCCCTGGAGACTTGGGAGGGTGCCGGCCCTGCCTACACCCTGATTTCTGACTTCTTGCCTCCAGAACTGCAAGGGAGCAGACCTCTGGTGTTTAAAGCCACTAGGATTGTGGTCATTTGTTATGGCCGCCCTCTGTGCAACCTGTCTTGTGCCAGGTGGAGACAGACAGTGGGCAGGAGACAGACAGGGTCTGCTCTCAAGGAGCATGTGTTCTTTATGGAGAGACTGTGAACACAAGGGTGATAAATGAGGTCATTTCAGATGGCAGTAAATGACAATAAGACAGGGGTGGGCTGAGAAGGGCTCCCTGAGGAGGCGGCATTTAAGCTGAGACCTTGAGGTAGTGAGGATCTGGGGGGAGGGGGCTGAAGGGGTGGGGGCAGGCACAGCAGCTGGAACAGCAGGTACAAAGGCCCCGAGGCAGGGCTGAGCACGGATGCTTGAGGGACGGAAAGAAGACCAGAGTGGCCGGGTGAACAAGGGAGAGTGTTGGAAGAGAGGACGCCAGGCGGGTGAGCCAGGGCTGATGTTCGCAGCAGGGGCAGGAGGATTGCCCTCCCTGAGCACGTGTTTTTTCGGTTGTCACAAGGACTGGGGATGTGCACTGGCATTTGTGTGCTGGGAGGGATGACAAATGTCCTGCATTACCCGCAATTCCCACATGGCGAAGAATTCTCTTGCCCCAAATACCAATATTTCCCTGGTCAAGAAACATCAGGTCATCTTTTCTCCTTGGTCCAGAGTTTGCATTTTTCCTGAGAGTGGTGGGAGCCATTGGAAGGGAGTGACATAATTTCATGCATATATAAGTCACACTGGCTTCTATGTCAAGATAGGGCAGCAAGAAGGAACACAATCCCAAGGAGGAGATGGGATGTCATCTGGGAGCCAGAGACAGCGGCTCAGACTGGGACAGTAGCAGCGGATGTGGGGAGAAGTGGACACAGTCAGGAGGGACTGCGGAGTCATAGAATGTGTCCCTCATGACCTCCAGCCTCATGTCATGTGCTCAGCACACGACAGGGGTATAACAAAGGGCCTGGGACCAGTGCAGGGGGAATTTAGAGAGCATCTGTCTGCCCCTTCTTGGAGCTCAGCCAACCGAGGGCTTGGAAGGACCGAGACACCAGCTTGGCCATCCTCCTTCCCCCAGACCAGACATAGGCTCGTCCCTCTCCCCAAACACTGCCCCGAGAGGGGACATTTGGGGCTCCAAACCCTCCCTCAGCTGTCCACAGTGGTGAGCAGCATACCTGGTCACAGCTCTGGGCCACCAGCTCTTGTCAGCATCTGTGGGGTTAGCAGGGAAGGTTCACTGCTCCACTGTTCAACTGGGGAAACCGAGGCTCAGGGAGGCAATGCGCCTTGGCCAAGAGGGGGTGTCAGTTCCCATTGCATGTCCACCTCAGTACCACCCAGGGATGCCTTAAAGACAGGAGTCGTCAATGCAGGGAGGTGCCGGGCTGGGGGAAGCCAGGCTGGGGGTGACGGCATGACCTGGTCTGAGGTAGGGTCCACCACTGTGAGGTACAGAGGGCACTGGCAGCCTTCAAGGGCCAGGAGGGCATTTTCTCGTTTTTCTGCAGCCTCTTCCGAAGGAGGACTCCAGAGTCGTGGCCCTACGATGCTGCGTTCCACTGACACCTGGAAGCCCCTGGCTCTGTCTCCCACCCGCTGCTGGAGCCCAGGCTGACTGCACAGAGGAGGAGGCTGCGGTTTTCTCCGGGGGCCCGCAGGACTGGCACACGCGGACACGGCCATCAGAGGTGCCTCCTGGATCCCTGAACTCAGCTCTGCCCTTTAGCCGAGTCCAGGAATGTGTCTGGCTGGAGAGAATTGGCGTCCCAGCTGTGAACTGGAGACTTCCAGGGCTGGGAGGGACCGAGAGGTCCTCCGGTCCGTCCTCTAGCCTCCCCCTAAGTCTAGTCAGCTGGGGGCATGTTATCTGTTATCTTCCCCTCGGAGCCCCTCTCTCCTCCCACAGGCCTTTGTTTCTGTGAGGAGCATCTTCCAGCCCAGGCCTCCTCCACAGGACTGAAGACGCCTTTAATTCTGCCTGCATAGCACATGCTCCCCCTTCTGAGAACAGCTCCCTGGGTTTCCTTCAGGGGTCATCTCTTCCCGACTCTCGGGGGGCTGGCCTCACCTCTGACTGCAACTGTGGCCCAGGCCTGGCTGCAAAGCACGACATTCCCCAGGTCTCGGGACTGTTTTGAGGAGGTGGGGGACGGGGTGGGGGCGGGCATGTGCCTGAGAAAGGCCAATCCGATTGAATTCTCAGATTTTTGCTGCAACAATGGGGAAGGAGATTGGGACATTATTGTGAGGATATAAACCAAAGCTGCCCCTTTGGTTCCCTGAGAAGGAATCGAACCTGAACGAAAGAGGAGTGGAGGGCTGGAGGGAGTTGAATTCCTGACAACAGCAGTTGAGTTCCTGGATCCAGCTGTGCCTGAAGCTAGACACCCACAGATATTTTAGTCACATGAGTTAATAGATTTCCCTCCCTGCTTAAGCCAGCCTGAGTGGGTTTCTGTGCTCCACGCCCACCCTAAGCTCTTGCTTCTGCTGCAAACCACGGGGGCTGGAGGGGCCCTGGTAGGCCTGTGGGCCTCCTTAACAGGAGATCCCTCGTCTCCCCGAGGTCTGCTGGCTATTCCACAACTGCATCTCTGCTGGGATTCACCCCATTCTTCTCACTGTTTCTCCTTGGTCTAATGTTATTCGGAATTCTTTAGGTTACAAGAGAGGAAAGCCCCCATCACACCAGTCTGAGTGAGAAAGGGAACTTATGGCCCACATGTCTGGAAAGTGGCTGGGAGGCGTGTCCTGAACTAGGGTCTCAGGGGCTGGAATCAGGGCTCAGGGCAGCCAGGATTCTCTGTCCATCCCTCGCCTCGGCTGGCCTTTGCTTTCCTTTGGGATTGGCCTCATTCTCTCCCTTCTGTGGGGTGGGGAACATGCCACCATCAGCCCAGCTTGGCAACCCCAGTCTGGAACCGTCAAGGCAAGACTTGCGTTGGCCTTGTTTGGGTCATGTGCCCACCCTTGGACCAATCACTGTTGCCAGGGAAATGGGGTAAAATCCTCAACCGAGCCTTGGTCATGTTCCCATTCCCTTTGGGTGGGCCATGCAGTTCGGGGATGGATGGAATACTGTGGGGGGAGGAAGAGCGATTTCCCCAAGAAGATGGGTTTGCTAATGTTGGACAAAGAATGAGAGAAGGGGGAGAGGCCGGAGAGAAAAAAGGGAGGGACATCCGTCTGAGTCCCAGCAGCAAATAGCACCGTCCGCCAACATTTACCGACTCTCTAACATGGCTGCTCCATGGGAGCGGATGTAGGGGAATCCTTTCCTTCCTTCCTTCCTTCCTTCCT
>PVKY010001588.1:0-30772 GCA_004027775.1 Bradypus variegatus | reverse complement strand
CCATTTGATGCTGAAGGACTACAGAATGTTTAGGATTGATTGTATAGATCCAGAAATAAATAGCATAATACTGTGTGATAGAAGCACAGAATGCAATTTTTCTTGTAGTAACCAATATGTTCAGGTGCTGATTGTGGTGATAAATGTACAGCTTTATGATGATACTATGAACAACTGATTGTACACTGTGGATAAATGTATGGTATGTGAATATAACTCTATAAAACTATAGGGAAATAAAAAAAAATAGATTACCAAGAAAAAAAAATGGTGAAGAAAATAGAAATGTATCTCAGGGAAATGATGGACAACATAAAGCGAACACATAAAAGAATCACTGGTATCCCAGAAGGACAGGAGAAGAATAATGGGCTAGGAAGAGTGTTTCAAGACATAGTTCAGGAAAACTTTCCAAACCTTCTAAATGCCATAAACATGCAAATCAAAGATGCCCAATGAATTCCAGATAGAATAAATACAAATAAACCAATTCTGAGACAATATACTGATCAGACTGGCAAATGCTGAAGAGGAGAAAGTTCTGAAAGCAGCAAGAGAAGCAATTCACTAAATACAAAGAAAACAACATAAGACTAAGCACTGACTACTCAGCAAGCACCATGGAGGTGAGAAGGCAGTGGTGTGACATATTTAAGATTCTGAAAGAAAAAAATTGCCAGGAAAGAATTCTTTATCCAGCAAAACTCTCCTTCAAAATTGAGGGTGAGTTTAAAATTTCCACAAACAAATGCTGACAGACTTTGTTAACAAGAGACCTGCAGTGCAAGAAATACTAAAGGGAGCTCTACCAGCTGAGAAAAAAAGAAAGGAGAAAGAGGATCTGGAGAAGGGCACAGAACTGAAGAGTATTAGTAAGGATAACTTAAAGGAAACAGAGAGAGAGAGGGAAAAATAGATCTGACAACTAAAAACCAAAGGATAAAATGGCTGGTTCAGGAACTCCCTTCACAGTAATAATTTTGAGTGTGAATGGATTATACTCTCCAATTAAAAGATACAAACTGATAGAATGGATTAAAAAGTATGACCATCGATATGCTGTTTACAAGAGACTCATCTTAGACTCTGCAACACAAAGAGACTGAAAGTGAAAGGACAGAAGAAAAATATTCTGCGCTAACTGCAACCAAAAGAAAGCTGGGGTGGACTATACTAATATCAGACGAACTAGACCTTAAATGCAAAGATGTCAAAAGGACAGAGAAGGACACTACCTATTAATAAAAGGGACGATTCACCAAGAAAAAATAACAATCATAAAATGTTTAAGCACTCAATCATATGCACCCAGGATAGATCATATGCTGGGGCACAAAATAACTCTTAACAAACTTTAAAAGATTGAAGTTATTCAAAGAACATCTCTGACCATAATGGAATGCAACTAGAAAACAATAGCCACCAAAGAACCAGATCTTTCACAAATATACGGAGGTTAAACAACACACTCCTAAACAACCACTGGATCAAAGAAGAAATTGCAAGAGAAATAGGTAAATATCTAGAGACGAATGAAAATGAGAAGACAACATATCAAAACCTGTGGGATGCAGCAAAGGTGGTGCTGAGAGGGAAATTAATAGCTCCAAATGCATATATCAAAAAGCAGTAAAAAGCTAAAACCAAAAACCTAACTCAACAACTGAAGAGCTAGAGAATGACCAGCAAACTACCCCTAAAGCAAGTAGGAGGAAAGAAATAAAGATTAAAGCAAACATAAATGAACTGGAGAACAAAAAACAATAGAGAGAATAAATAAAACCAAAAGTTGGTTCTCTGAGATCAACAAGATTGAAAGACCCTTACCTAGACTGACAAAGCCAAAAAGAGAGAAGATCTAAATAAACAGAATCAGAAATGAGAGCTGGATAATTACTATGGATCCCAAAGAAATTAAAAAAAAATCATAAGAGGATACTAGGAACAACTGTATACCAACAAGCTAGACAATTCAGAGGACATGGACAATTTCCTGAAAACACATGAACAACCTAGACTGACCCAAGAAGAAACAGAAGATCTCAAGAAACCAATCAGAAACAAAGAGATCCAATGAGTCATGAAAAATCTTTCTAACAATAAAAGCCCAGGGCCAGATGGCTTCACAGGAGAATTTTACCAAACTTTCCAAAAAGAATTGACACCATTCCTGCTCAAATTCTTCCACAAAATCGAAGAAAAAGGAACACTACCTAACTCATTTTATGAAGCTAATATCACTCTGTTACCAAAGCCAGATAAAGATACTACAAAAAATGAAAACTGTAGGCCAATCTCCCTAATGAATATGGATGCAAAATTCTCAAGAAAATGCTTGCAAATCAAATCCAAAGGCACATTACAAGAATTATACACCACCACCAAGTGGGGTTCATTCCTGGCATGCAAGGTGGTTCAACGTAAGAATATCAATCAATGTAATACAATACAGTGATAAACTAAAAGGGAAAAATCAAATGATTTGACAAAATTCAACATCGCTTTTTGATAAAAATACTCAAAAGGTAGGAGTTGAAGGAAACTTCCTCAATATGATAAAGGGCATATATGTAAAAACCACAGCCAGCACAGTACTAATGGTGAGAGGTTGAAAGCAT
The DNA here is from genome assembly GCA_004027775.1 of Bradypus variegatus. Taxonomy (NCBI): domain Eukaryota; kingdom Metazoa; phylum Chordata; class Mammalia; order Pilosa; family Bradypodidae; genus Bradypus; species Bradypus variegatus. The sequence goes on along the minus strand of PVKY010001588.1, from coordinate 28,154 downwards.
TGCCTCTAAGATTGGGAATGAGACAAGGATGCCCACTGTCGTCTCTATTAGTCAACATTGTGCTAAAAGTTTTAGCCAGAGCAATCTGCCAAGACAAAGAAATAAAAGGCATCCAAATTGGAAAGGAAGAAGTAAAACTGTCATTATTTGCAGATGATAAGATCTTATATTTGGAAAATCCTGAAAAATCGGTGACATAGCGACTTGAGCTAATAAATTCAGCTGAGTGGTGCAATACAAGATTAATGTACATAAGTCGGTAATGTACCTTTACATTAGTAACGACCTAACTGAAGGGGCAATAAAAAAAAATTCCATTCACAATAGCAACTAAAAAGAATCAAGTACCTAGGAATAAACTTAACCAAGGACATAAAACACCTCTTCACAGAAAATTACAAAACTTTACTGAAAGAAATAAAAAAGGACCCAAATAGGTAGAAAGATATTCTGTGTTCATGAGGAAAGCTAGGCATCTTAAAGATGTAAATTCTACCCAGAGTGATCTACAGATTTAACGCAATTCCAATCAGAATTCTAACAACCGACTTTGCAGACTTGGAAAAGTTAATTATCAAATTTATTTGGAAGGGAAAGGGGCCCCGAATTGCCAAAAATATCCTTAAAAAGAAGATATGGGAGGCCTTACATTTCTACACTCTGAAGCCACAGTGGTCAAAACAGCATGGTACTGGGACAACCTAAGATGGCAGCTAGGTGAGACAGGGCAAAACAACACCTCTGTGAAAAATACTAGATAAAAGCCAGAAAGTGACCCAGAACACAGTTCCCAGTGATGCACCAGGTGGACAAGGTCTACTGATTCCACAGGGACCGTGCACTTGGTGAAACCATGAGTCTGCTTTCTAATAACGAGTGAGTTAGCCGGCTGAATGTCCAGCAGCCGTGCTACAGTGTAGGGAAACCATGGGTTGGCGTTTGGAGACAGACTAGTTCTTTTTTTAAAAAAACCCAAAAGCGGCTGCAGATATGGCAGCAAGAACTGCACAGTGAAGGGCGCCAGGAACGCCTCAATAGCTGATGTGGAAGATAGCCTTTCATGGACCCACTGCTAATTGTCCTGGAGCAAGGAGGGCAGAGGAGAGCCAAAAGGGGAAAAAAATACGCCCCTTGCAGCTATCTTCCCAGCAGGCTGGGAACGCTCCTGCCTGGCGCTGGAGCCACAGTCCGGAGCCACAGCCCAGAGCTGTGCCAAGGGACCCAGTGTGACGGGAAGTGTCTCCCACAGCACCGCAGATACGCCACAATATCAGGTGTGGGCAACAGCCCTTCATACACCCACACCTAATTGTCCGGGAGCTGGGAAGGCGGAGCTGTGTGAAAAGGAGGAAATTAACACGCCCCATTCAGCCATCCTTACAGCAGACTGGGAATGCCCCTGCACTGCCCAGCAGCCCAGGGCTTCCCTTGAGGGCCAGCGCACACTTGTGATGTGGGACAGCCTTCCCTCAGCAGAGGCCCTGGGAGAGCACGGCTGGGAATAAGAACCCACTCGGAAATCCCAGGGACCCTACACCAATACCAAGGATTTGTGCGTCAGCAGCAGAAACAATCTGTGGCGAGACTGAAATGAAGGTTTAGACTCTTGTAACAGCCTTAAATCTCTGGGAACACCTGGGAGGTTTGATTATTAAAGCTGCCCTGCCTCCCTAACCACCCAAACACATACCCCACATTCAGGGTGGACAGCACCAACAAGACACCTAAACTTGGTGCACCAATCGGACCCCACAAGAACCAGACCCTCACATACCACAAATACAAAGTTGGGGAGAACTGACTTGAGGGGAATAGGTGACTTGTGGATGCTATCTTCTGGTTAGTTGGGGAAAGTGTATGCCACCAAGCTGCAGATCTGAAAAATTAGAGATTGCGGTTTGAATAATTCTTCATATTCTAAAAGAACCCTATCAAGTAAAGCAAATGCCAAGAGCCAAAAGACAACAGAAAAATTTAAAGCATATGAAAAAAACAGACGATATGGAGAACCCAAACACCCAAATCAAAAGATCAGAAGAGACACAGTACTTGGTGCAATTAATCAAAGAACTAAAGACAAACAATGACAGCATAGCACAGGATATAAAGGACATGAAGAAGACCCTAGAAGAGCATAAAGAAGAAATTGCAAGAGTAAATAAAAAAAGTAAATGATCTTATGGATATAAAAGAAACTGTTGACCAAATTAAAAATACTTTGTAACTCATAGTACAAGACTAGAGGAAGCTGAACAATGACTCAATGTCCTTGAGAATCACAGAATGGAAAATGAAAGAACAAAAGAAAGAATGGGGAAAAAAATGGAAAAAATCGAAATGGATCTCAGGGATATGATAAGATGAAATGTCCAAATATAAGACTCATTGGTGTCCCAGAAGGGGAAGAGAAGGGTAAATGTCTACAAAGAGCATTCAAAGAAATTGTTGGGGAAAACTTCCCAAACCTTATATACAATATAAATACACAAAGCATAAATGCCCAGCGAACTCCAAATAGAATAAATCCAAATAAACCCACTCCAAGACATATTCTTATCAGACTGTCAAATACTGAAGAGAAGGAGCAAGTTCTGAAAGCAGCAAGAGAAAAGCAATTCACCACAAGCAAAGGAAACAACATAAGACTAAGTTGTGACTACTCAGTGGCCACCATGGAGGCAAGAAGGCAGTGGCATGACATATTCAAAATTCTGAGAGAGAAAAATTTCCAACCAAGAATACTTTATCCAGCAAAATTCTCCTTCAAATCTGAGTAAGAGCTTAAATTTTTCACAAACAAATACAGAGAGATTTTGCTAATAAAAGACCTGCCCTATTTCATATACTAAAGAGAGCCCCAGCAACAGAGAAACAAAGAAAGGAGAGAGAGATACAGAGAAATTTAACAGACATATATAGAACATTACATCCCAAATCACCAGGGTACGCATTCTTCTCTAGTGATCATGGAACTTTCTCCAGAATAGACCATAGGCTGGGACATACAGTAAGCCTCAATAAACTTAAAAAAAAAATTGAAATTATTCAAAGCACATTCTCTGACCACAATGGAATACAAACAGAAGTCAGTAACTGTGATGGTTAGGTTCATGTGTCAACTTGACCAGATGATGGTACCCAGCTGTCTGGTCAAGCAAACACTGGCCTAACAATTGCTGTGAGGACGTTTGAGGCTGGTTAATAAACCAACAGGCTGGTTTATTAAATCATCAGTCAATTGACTGCAGCTGTGACTGATGACTCACCAAAGGGCATGACTTCTACAATGAGAGAATGCAATTGGCTGGATTTAATCCAATTAATCAGTTGAATACTTATAAGCAAGACAGATAGAGGACCTTCACTTCTTCTTCGGCTGCCCAGTGAAGCATTTCCTGAGCAGTTCTTTGAAGTTGCCAGTTCGTTTCCTGAGGAGTTCATTGGACATCTTCCTTGGAGCTGACAGTTTGCTGACTGGTGTACAGATTTTGGACTTGTGCATACCCACAGTTACATGAGTCACTTTTACAATTTGATAGTCAGAGACACCTCTCATTGATTCTGTTTCCCTAGAGAACGCTAACTAACACAATAACCGTCAGAGACTTAGAAAATTCACAAACAACTGGAGGGTAAAAATGAGGGGGAGATGAAAACATTCCCAGATAATCAAAAGCTGAGGGTCTTCATCACCAGTAGATCAGTCCTATAAGAAATGCTAAAGGGAATCGTGCAGGCTGAAAGGAAGGGATACTAAACAATTGACTGAAACCACATGAAGAAAAAAAGATTTCCAGTAAAGATCACATGGTAAATACAAATACCAATACTACTGTATTTTTGATTTGTAACTCCACTATTTACTTCCTATAGGATCTAAAATATATAAAGTGTAACAATAAATCAGTGGTTTTGGACTCAATGTAAAATAGGTAATTTTTGACAAGAAATACATAAAGGTGGTGGAATATAGGAACATAGGTTTATGTGTCTTATTGAAGTTAAGCTGGTATCAAAGAAAACAAGAGTGTTATATACTTAAAATGCTTTATTTAAGCCCCACAGTAAACACAAAGAAAGTAATCAGAGGATATGATCATAGAGAAGAAAAGTAGAGTATGGGTTACGAGAAGTGGGGAAAGGGACAATGGGGAGTTAATAAGAAATGAGTGTAGGGTTTCTGTTTGGGGTGAAGGGAAATTTCTAGTAATGGATGGTGGGAAGGTGATGGCATTGCAACATTGTGAATGTGATTAATCCCACTAACGGAATGCTTGGGACGGGTTGGAATGGGAAGGTTTATGCTGTATATATGCTTATACAATTGAAAAAAAAAGACAGTCTAAATAGATAATGACAATTAAATGTCACAGATTATCTTGGATGAGATCTAAGAATAGAGGAGAAAAGGCTCAAAAGGACACAAATGGGACATATGGAAAAAAATAAAATATAGAATGTAAGCTTTATATCAATGTTAAATTTCCTGAACTTCTTAACTACACTTAATGTGATTACATAAATGAATGTTCTTGTTCACAGGAAATGTATATGTGAATTACATTATTTGTTCAAGGATGTGTGCAACTTGCTCTCATATGTTCAGAAGACAGAGCAATAGATGATGGATGATAGGGAGGGAGGGAGGGAAAGAAAGAAATGGTAAAGTGACAAAATATTAAAGTTGGTAGATCGGGGTATCAGTGGAGGGGGGGCTGGGGTATGCTGGAGTTCTGTATATGGGGTTTGCATTATTTTTGCAACTGTTCCTGTAAGTTTGAATGTATTTCAAAATAAAAATTAAAAAAAAAACAGCATGGTATTGGCACAAAGATAGACATATTGATCAATGGAATCAAATTGAGAGTTCGAAAATAGATCCCCAGATCTATGATCGACTGATTTTGATAAGGCACCCAAATCCAATGAGCTGGGACAAAACAGTCTCTTCAACAAATGGGGCTGGAAGAACTGGATAGCCATAAACAAAAGAATGAAAGAGGACCCCTACCTCACATGCTATATAAAAATTAACTCAAAGTGGACCAAAGACCTCAATATAAGAGAAAGCACAATAAAACTCTTAGAAGATAATACAGGGAAACATCTTCAGGACCAAGTAATAGGAGGTAGCTTCTTAGACCTTACACTCAAAGCACAAGCAACAAAAGAAAAATAGATACATGAGAACTCCTCAAAATCAAAAGCACCTGTGCCTCAAAAGACTTTGTCAAAAAGGTGAAGAGGCAGCTAAGGCAACAGGAGAAAATATTTGGAAACCATGTATCTGATAAGAGACTGATATCCCACATATACAAAGAAATCTTACAACTCAACAATAGTACACACAGCCCGAATGTAAAATGGGCAAAAGATATGAAAAGGTATTTTTCCGAACAGAAAATACAAATGGCTAAAAAACACATGAGAAAATGTTCTTCTTCAATAGCTATTAGGGAAATGCAAATCAAAACCACAATGAGATACCATCTCACACCAATAACAATGGCTGCCATTAAACAAACAGGAAACAATAAATGCTGGAGAGGATGTGGAGAAACTGGAACTCTTATTCATTATGGTCGGAATGCATAATGGTACAGTCACTGTGGAAGACAGTTTGGCAGTTTCTCAGAAAACTAGATACTGAATTACCCTACGATCCAGCAAATCCACTTCTCGGTATATACCCAGAAGATCTGAAAGCAGTGATGCGAACACAGATTTGTACACTGATGATCATATCAGCACTGTTCACAATTGCCATGATGGAAACAATCCAAGTGTCCTTCAACAGGCAAGTGGATAAACCAAATGTGGTATACATGTACGATGGAATACCATGCGGCAGTAAGAAGGAACGAGATCCTGAAACATATGGCAACATGGATGAACCTTGAAGATATAAACTGAGTAAAATAAGTCAGACACAAAAGGAGAGATATTGTACATTACCACTTATATGAACTCTCTTAACAATGTAAAATCAATGTCTCATGATGTAGAATACTGGGGGCCTAGTGATACATAGAAGCCAGTGAGGGCGAACGATAATCTAATATGTTCAGATATGTTAATGAGTGTGAATTCAGAGGTATGGATGGGGTGGTGATTGTTTGTTAATGGGATTATAAGTATCAGAGCCATACTGAAGGCAAATAGGATTCAAGGGGGTTGTTTAAAGACATGATTCCCACAGACCAGCACCACAAATATAGATAGGGTCTTGCATGATCTACTTCTAAGGTATGACACGAGCACAGAGACTTGACAACAGAAGGGTATATGGGGAAAATCTACATATTGCATAGTAGGGACTATAATTAATAGGAATACCTTACTGGTATCACACAAATACTAGGAACAAATATTTAAGGGCTGATAAGAGCTACGAGGTGTTTTGGGTCATAAGAACTGTTTAAAATGGAGAGTCATGAGGACTGTACAACTAAGTGATGATAATATGAGATATGGATGGATTATCGTGGACATAATAAATGCTATGTGACCTTAGGAACCTCTAATTTATAAGTCAAACCTTCAATCTTGAGGCCTGCTCTTACAAAATGTATGTTGTAAAGGGGAGGCTAAGCCAAACTAGGAGTGACCTCCGGAGAACCTCTTTTGTTGCTCAAATGTAGACTTTCTCTCTCTAAACCCAACTCTGCAAATAAATTCATCACCTTCCCCTGACATAGGACAGGAGCCCCTAGATGAATGGGTCTTACTGGCAAGCAGATTTTAGGAATGAGCCCGACCCTGGCATTAAGGGATTGAAAATGCCTTTTTGATCAAAAGGGGGAAAAGAAAGGCATCAAAATAAAGTTTCGGTGGCTAAGAGAATTCAAGTAGAGTTGAGAGGTTATCCTGGAGGTTTCTCCTATGCAAGCTTCACCTAGATATGCCAAATGGCCACAGTATGATTAACCCAAGTCAACAGTAGTCCTCAAAATCCTAAAGAATACCCGGGTCCCTACCTGAGACTCTATAAAAGTTTCACTCACTAAGTTTATTCTTCAGAATCTGAAACCCTCCAGAGAGTTCCTATGCCAGCTAAGTCCCAAAACCCAGAGACAACAGCCTCTTCAAGAAAATCAACTAGATGTGTCCCCTTTGCTCATAAAGTTCATACCCCTTTTCAATATGAACAGGTTAGGGTGGTCACTGCCTAGACATCCCCGAAGATCAGGAAAGTGATTAAACTAGAAGGGGGAGCAACAGAGAAGATGGAATTTAATAAAGGATTAGGAATACAAAATCTCTATGCAATTTTCTTTTTCTTAGTTGCTAGGGTACTAGAATAGCCAGAAGGAAAGAAATGAAATGGTGGAAACGTAACTCATAGCATTCTCTGAAATTTCCTCTACAGCTACTTGTTCAATTGTAATTTAAAGTTATCCCTTTTTGTATATACATTATATTTCACAATAAGGAAATAACTGAAACTATGGTGCTGCAATGCATAACATTTTTGGAAATTTCTGATGTAACTACCTGTTAAATCATACTTTGAAAATTATTACCTTTTTGCATATATAAAACAATAAGGAAATAACCAAACTGTGGAACTGTAACCCAACACATTCTTTGAAATTTGCTCTATAACTACTTGTTAAATTGCACTTGAAAAGTTCACTTCTATGTATATATGTTATATTCCACAATAAAAAAATATGGTTTAAAAAATGGTAAAGTTTTATAAACTGCAATTACATACAACAGAATGCAGAACTTTCCGTGTACACACAGTCCATTTTATAATGAATACAAACCTATTGATGCTAGTCCTTCAGGCCTGCTTGAAAGTCTTATAATGTTCCTATCTCCCTTTAAGAAAAATATTTCATTTTCTGTACAGGAAACAGACACGATATCACCTGATCCTTCCAAACCAGCAATTGTGGCCTGTTCAAAAAAAAAAAAAAATCACTAAACCAGGGGCAACAGTAATAGCTCAAAGCATAAAAGCATGTTTATAACGCAAGTCAAATAACAACTGTACTTTGCTATGACATTTTCTGAAAATTCTTAGAGGAATTCAATTGAAAATCAGGTAATGTCTGGCAGGTGTGTGATGTGGAGTCACACACCTCAGCAGTGAATTTCCACGACAGAGGGCAGAGGCTCGCCCACCTCGGCCACCCTCCAGACCGTGCCCCACCCCTGCCTTGCTCGGGGCTCCCTGGGAAACAGAGCACATCCTCCCTGGCACGGCAGGGCCTTTGCTGTCGGGGCCCCCCTGCCCTCCCCCCGCTGCCCATGCTTTGGGAGCCCCAGATGGGCCAGTCCATGGCAGCCCCAACCTCCGTGGCTCACATGTCACACACGCGTCCTTCCCCGCTCTGTGCCACTCCCTCTCCTGTCCCTTGTTCACTGGGGGCGTCCATCCAAAGGCCACCTCCTCCTCAGGAAGCTGTCCCTAAACAGCTAGCCCTCCCCACAGTACCTAGGACTCCTCAGGAGCACAAATCTCCATGTGGCATGTCACTCCTGGGCCGGAATGACATACTGCCATGAGTAGATGCCCCTACGGTGGGTAGTCCGTGCGGGAGAGACTAGTGTCTGCAAGTCATGGTGTCTGAATGGATGAATGAAGGGAGAGAGCATTCCCCTAACATCATCTGAAAGCAGATGGCAAACAAAACACAGGACATCCTGAGCCCACATGGAATAAAAAGGAGCTCTTGCTTTTTGGGCAACAGTGCAAATGAGAGACAAGTTTATTTCTGAAGATAAAGAGAGTCTAAGTTCTTTGTTAATATTTAAATAATTCTAATATCCAGCTAGAAATATGACATTAGTTTAAAAAGCTGCCAATCAAGTGCTGTTAGAGGGGCATGAAGTATGCCACCTACTCTCAGATGCTTAGAAAATAGTGAGATAAAAGGATGATGAAACAAACTGCAGCAAAATGCTAAAAGTTGACAAATCTGGGAGGGAAGTATGTTGCAATTCTATGTAGTGTTTTGAATTAGTTTTGCAACTTTCCTGTAAGTTTGAAGTCAGTTTAAAATAAAAAGTTAAAGGAAAAAAAGTAGCAGAAAAAAGCTGCCAATCACGTGGTGCTGCCACGCAGAGGTACAGGTTCTGGGGCGGCACGATCTCTGATGAGGAAGCACTATAATTATGAGGAGAACCTGTCTCCATTTGTCTACTATAAAATGAAGGTATTACACCTGTCGGACAGAGTGAGTGCTCAGATGAAAAGAACTGACGCACAATTATAAAATATCTTGACCCCACTAATTGGAAAGCGTGCATGAGTTCAAAAGGAACCCAGGTAAGAAGAAAAATTAAGTTCTCAATAGCTTGGGGGAGGGCAAAAATGTCTTTCAAAATGTCCCTTAACAAAGAAAGACTCAGGGGCAGAAAGGCATCTCGCTGACCCCCAGCCCCCACCCATCTTACAGAGAAGGAAATCGGCTGGGACAGAACCTGCGAGAACCTCCTCAGGTCAGTTTTCTTTCTGCCAACCCAGTGTCATCGGGCACGGCTGTAACATAACCAAGAGGCCTTCAAGGAGGAGAAGATGAAGGAAACTAGACGTTTCATTTTCTGCCAACACAGCCCCACAAACCAGCCGTTTCCCTTTCACAGGAAGGCCCAGCTACAAAAGACAGGGGTTCAGGCAGAGGCCTTCGGGCTCAAGAAGGAACACAGCAGGCAGGGCTGGAGGGGTGCTGGGGCGTGGGGCAGAACTTACTACAGCGCTGGCGTGAAGACAAGGAGGAGAAACTGAACTACCGAGTCGTAGAACTTTAAATGGATTTCCTAACTTCATCTCCAACGGTAATGTTTTCACCCCAATTTAAACAAATCATTTCTGACCATTATGTTATGATACTGAAAAGTTGTTCAAGGTACATCATTAAGTAAAGAAAAGTAAAAAAAAAAAAAAAGTAGGAAATTACATGGTTCCATGTGGGTAAGAAAACGAAAGGAGGTAGAAGGACGGAGTGGAAAGGAAGCTGGGGAGAGTCGGCCTTCTTGGGACAGTGGCTCCCTGGGGACGGCCTCAGGTCCGTTATTCCCCCGTCGTCCTTTCTGCCATGCTTGGGTTTTCATTTGATGAGCTCACAGTAATTCGAACTCAGAAAAAAAATATGACCCAAACAGACATAAAGAGCAAGTCTGATTCTGTGTTTAAATATAAAAAACACAACTTCTTGTTCTGTGAAAAGTAACGAGCCTTTGTCTGAGCTCCCTGCCCGGCCCAACGGCCAAGGTGAAGTGTTAGCGTCAGTTCTGCTCCTGCCAGTGAAAGAGCTGGGGCAGAGCAGGCTGCAGGGAAACGGCCCCTGCCCCAGGTGCCCCAGGAGCGGTGTGGGCATCCCTCACCTGGTTGACAGTGTCCAGCAGGTAGATGCTATACTCATTCCAACTCAACACCCAGCCTTCTTGGAAGAAGCAGGACACGAGCCCCAGGTGCCTCTCGGGGAAGGTGCAACGTCCCCTGTCTGGGGACTCCAGACGTGGGTACAGCTCGAAGGGCCTGACGCCTCCGGCAAAGACGTCCTTTAAGATGAACGTGGCCTGAACAGACCCATGGACATCCGCCTTCCACAGCCGGAGCCCAGGCCTGGATGCGTACAAGGTTATATCACTTTGCTTACAAAGTCCTGGTATAAAACAAGCTCCGAATTTCCCAGCCCTGAAATTAGAAGGAAAAAAGAAAGAAAACCCAGGAATAGAGACTGATTTAAAGGGACACAGCCATAAACCCCTGATAGTAACTATAACAATGCGTTTTGTGACTCAGGATAAACAAGATTAATTTTCTCCCCTCTTCTTTCATTTCCTGTCAATTAAACCAGCTTCCATCCATCCCTGTACCCACAGAGGAGGATCCCTGTGGCACCCTCAGAAGCACGTGCCCATTAGGCGGGGGGCTGAAGGGGACCCAGCACTCACTGGGTGCCCCCTGCACCCAGCTCACACTGCACCCTGCCCCTTCTCTCCACTCCCTCCTTCAAACCTCACCACAATCCCAGTTTAGAGGGTAGGAAACTCAAGCAGAAGGCTGCAAATCCAGGTCTGGCCATCCTCCCCTCCTCTGCAATTCCGTTCCTGCTAATGTCAGACTGCTGTGCTCATGCCAACATCTTGACCGAACAAGCTCTGCTTCTGGAGTCTAGGTGACCTGTCTATCTTACTGTGCTTTCAGAACTTCTCTGAAAGTATCAGAGGGACCCATTTCCCCTCTTGATGTTCCCAGGCTTGATGTTTTTATTCCATTTTTTTAATTATGAAATATCTGATGCATACAAAAGAACACATGTAACATATATATATACCTATAAATATACACACACACACACACATATGTGTTGTGGAGCCTCATAATGAAATGTCCATCCAGAAACCCATCCCCCAACTTATAAAACACATCATGAGCCACACCATGGCAGGGCTCCCTCCCTCCCCAAGAGGTGACCACAAGTCTGAATTTTGTGTTTATTATTCCCTGGCTAATATTCATAGTTTCACCAAGTATCTATGTATTCCTAAGCACTATATAACTCAGTATTGTCTTTTACTTTTGTACAAAAGTTATGATACTAAATGCACACTTTTGCAACTTGCTTTTTTCCACTTAATACTGTGTTTCTAAGATTCTTCCTTATTGATAAAGAAGCTGTAGTTCATTCATTTTCACTACTGGATAATATTCCACAATTTATTTCTTCCCTCTTCTGTTGAAGGACACTTGGTTAATACCTGTTTGTTTGTTTGTTTTTACTATTTTGAACAATACTGGAATGAGCATTCTGCACACACCTCCCAGAACATGGGTGTAAGTTTGTCAAGGATATTTCAGAAGTGGAACTGTCCAGTTGTTGGGTAAGAGCATTATAAAAGTTCAGAAGACAATTTCAGTTTTTCTTTCAATGTGATTATACAAATTTCACTCCAGTCAGCAGCCTATGAGTTTCCATTGTTCCACATCTTTGCCAACTCTCAGTCTTCTAATCTCAGAACCCACTTCCTGCCGATTCTCTCTCCAAAATATTTCTTAGGTTCTGCACGGTAGGAGTGCTGATCATACAGTAAGGCCTGGGGTCAGTCTTGGGCCGTGGCATTCCATTGCCACGTGGTTTACATGGCTACTTAACCCTCTGGACCTCAGTTTCATAATCTGTAAATGAGAGCTGACAATGCCTATCTCAAAAGCTGGTGGGCTACATGGGACACAACTCCCTGGGGTGTGAATCTTCCCGGCAACACAGGACATGACTCCTGGGGATGAGACTGACCCTGGCATCACGGGACTGAGAAAGCCTTCTGGATCAAAAGGAGGAAGAGAAATGAAACAAAACACAGTTTCAGTGGCTAAGATATTTCAAATGGAGTTGAGAAGTCATTCTGGAGATTATTCTTATGCATTAGATATTCCTTTTTAGTTTCTAGTGATTTAGAATTGCTAGAATACCTGAAACTGTGGAAATGTAATCCAGTAGACTTCATTCTTGAAGATGATTGTATAACTATATAGCTTTCATCATAGAATGTGTATTGTGAAAAACTTGTGACACTCCCTTTATCCAGTATATGGGCAGATGAATAATAAAGACAAAAAAATAAAGAAACAATACAGGGGGATAAGGAGTATAAGATGTTTTGCGTGTTCTTTTTTATTTATTTTTTTTAATGTTCTTTTTTTTTTTTGGAGTAATGGAAATGCTCTAAAATTGATTATGGTGATAAATGCCCAACTATATGACGATACTGTGAGTCACCGATTGTATACTTTGGATGGATTATATTGTGTGAATATATCTTAATAAAATAGCATTAAAAAAAAGTACACTGGGGGAAATTGGCAAAGGTAAAAAAAAAAAAAAAGGCTGGGGGAGGACGAATGAGGTCATCGACACTTGGCGTGGAAAGCGAGGCTGTGACATTGCAGGGCCTCCAAAGGCTCAACCACCAAGACTCGGGCTGGGGCAGCTCAGGGCTGGACAGCTGCCTCCAGCCTGACCTGTTCTGTCACATGCGTTCATTGCCATGCGGCTGGCCTCTCCCTCAGCCTGTCTCCTGTGGGACGCTGTCCCCAGGGCCCCTGCAACTCAGTAAGTCACTAGCTCCCCCTGGAGAGGGGGATGCTGTGTATCAAATTCAGGGTGGAAATGAAGATGCCTTTGCCAGCCATCTGGTGTCTGACGCTGTCGCTCTCTCACAGGCAGCTCCGCAACAGGCATCAGCAGTGGTGTTCTGGAGACGCCTCCAGACAGAGGGCCCACAGGGATGTGGGCAGGGCCGCCCACAAGCTCCTTGCTCCTGCTTCTCCTGTCAAATCAATTTCCTATTTGGGGACCCAATTTTTTCATCTGTTTTCCTTCTATTTATGGACCTCTTACAAATCTATCACTTCTACTTTGTTTTGCCCACCATAGATAACTGAATCATTCATTGTAACAAGCACTTGCTGAGCTCTTACACTGTTCAAGATGCTCAGGCTGGTGCTGTGGGCAACACGGTGATAGATAAGATACAATGACACAATGATGGATGCAACCATAGGTAACACAGGGCAGGTGTGCTGTAAACAATGGCATCAGCACAAGGTGAGTGCTAGGGAAGGGCAGACGAAGGCTGTGCAAGCTGAGTGGACTAAGACATGGGCAGGGGCTGGAAGGATCTGCTGGAATGTGTGGCATGTGGGTGGGGGTAACTGGCTGGAGCCAGCTGTCAATTGTCCTAAACTCCCGACTCAGCCAGCATACATGCTGTGTGCTTCTGCAGCATTTGCTGGTATTACTCTAATTTGACACTAAAACTCCACCCTTTAAGCTCTAGGCACTGCAGAATTCTAAAGTCATTTTAAAAATCAATGTACTTTCTTAATTTTGGTGGAGATGATTTTGAGATCAGTGAAGACTTATAAAAACATGCTGTATTTACCCATGAGCCACACTGATATGAAAGGAGTGTTTTATACACCTAATAATGGTGCCAATGACCTGAAATGCTGGGTGCTGACCTGGAGCCCAAAATGGGGGGAAGGAAGTCTAAAACGGACAAGGGAACATGCCAAAGAACAGTGGTGAGTAACTCAAGAGCCAACTGCCCAGAGGCCACCAGACATGGGACGAAGGGGGCACTGGTGCAGCCCCCGCCCCTCACAGCCTGCACTGTTACCTGGGGGCTTCCCGGGCCGCACTTGAGGAGACGCAGTCCTAGGGGTGGGGAGGGTTCTGCCACATCAAAGCTGGTGACGCAGACAGGCAAGGAGAGGGGAAGGAAGACGCAGCCACACCACACCCATCGGGGTGGCCAGGGGCCGAGGAGGCTTCAGAGAACCAACAGGAAGGGTGCTGTCCCCTTCCCACCGCGGACTGGCCTCCCGGCACTGCACCCGTGGCCCTGCTCCCCTCCAAGCCTCTGGGAACCGCCTGCCCACAGGAGACCAGCCCCTCCCTGCTGCCGCCCACTGAGGGCTCCAGAGGCGCTCACCCGCACCGGCCCTGCCGGCTCACCCCACCAGCGCACAGCATCCCGTCCTGCCGTCTGTCCTGCCTTTAGACCACACCGCCTACCTCTGCATTCCCTTCCACCGAAACACCCCTCCAAAGGTTGTCTACACTCACTGTCCACTCCCCCCACCTCACTCTTTCTCGGATTTGCTCAGTCATGCCTTCCAATCCACTGGCCCTGCTCTCTGTGACTCTCAGCAGGGGCACAGATGCCAAACCCAAAGGCCCCTCGCAGCCCGTCCCTCTGGGCCCAGCACAGCATCTGGCAAGGCTGCCACCTCCTCCTGGAGACACCTCCACCAGCAGCCCCCAAGCCTGCCCTCTCTGGAACTGCACCCAGCACCCAGTCTCTCCCTGATGCTGCTTCCTCTCCCTGACAGGCAAATGCTGGGGCCCCCTCTTGGCTTCAGTGAAGCCCATTCCCGGACTTGAAGTACTGTCTCGATGGCAAGGGCCCCCAGCAAACAGCTCTGGCTCCACCGGTGTCCCCGAGCTCACCCTCCATCTGCCCACTCCAGCTCCCCATTAGGATGAATAGTATGCTACATGTTCACATAGATGTCTCTAAATTCCTCCTCCCTTCCTGCTACCTGCCCCCAAACACTAGCAAATAATCCTCAAGCTTCTGTATATGGATAAATGGCCTC
The DNA here is from genome assembly GCA_004027775.1 of Bradypus variegatus. Lineage (NCBI taxonomy): Eukaryota > Metazoa > Chordata > Mammalia > Pilosa > Bradypodidae > Bradypus > Bradypus variegatus. The sequence continues at coordinate 13,033 of PVKY010001588.1, read as the reverse complement.
TGTATTTACCCACCTGCTCAGGTCCAAACTCTGGCAGTCATATCTAACTAATCCCCGTATCCGAGGTACAGCATATCTGTCAGCCTGCTGCCCCAACTTTCCCAAATCGGACCACGTCTCACCACACCCATCCCTGCCCCCCGACATCTCTCACCAGAGCTCCTTGCTGGCCTCCTTGAGCCCCACTCCTGCCCCCTCTAGAATATTCCCTCAGAGCAGTAAGGGTGATCTCTGCTGAACTGGAATGAAGCAGCCCCAAGCAGGGCCTGCAGAGCCTATGGCATGGGGCCCTCTCCTTGCCCCCCACCCCCCTACACAGGTTGGTTACTGTTAGGAAAGGGCCACACTGGTGACGGATTTAAGGGGTACTCAGCAGGGGAAACAGAAGCCAAAGGGGCAACCTGAGAGGGTTTGAGCAGCTGAAGGCTGCCATGCAAGAAAGGGATAAACTCCCACTGAGTTGCTCCAGAGGCAGGATACAGAACAAAGGACAGCACACACAGCAGAGCAGCCGGCTCCATCCTTTGACCTCACCCACAACCCGACAGCTGTCTCAGATGGCACTGCCAGCCTCCCAGGCTCACGGGTGCTTGGCATCTCACCAGCTTCCAAGTCAGCTGCTCTCCTACTTACCCCGATGCCTGTGTCTCACCCCTCCGCATCTCTCATCTCACCTGCAGGCACAGGCACCGCTCCATGGGGGAAAGAAAGGGAGACAGAGATGGGAGCTCCTGCACCTTCTACAGCCAATCGACAAACGGGTCAGGGTTGGTGCCTACTCGCCCCCACCCATCTCAACTCCTTGTCAGGACAGGCAGGGATCAACTCTACTTCTCCATCTAGCCCCCTCCCCAGGTAACCTGGCTGCACAGAGCTCTACAAACCCGTTTTCCAGGCCAGGGGCTGGGGAGCACTCTGAACTGTGGGTCACCCTTTTCCCACATGCTCTTTCCCTTACTGTCCTTCCTCCAGGTAGCAGGTCAAAGGAGAGATGACCTTTCAACCTCGATCATTCCTTCCGGGCCCTCCCTCTCCTCCCCTTAGCTAACCACCACTTACCCTTCTGGAAGCCTCTCCTGACCCCTAGCCCAGGTTAGAAGCCTGTGTAGACTCCTCCACCACCTTGTGTATCACTTCCCAGCAGTTATGTCTAAGTCTACCCCAGGTTTCCATGACGGCAGGGGTCCCCTCTGTTCGGCTTACTGCATCATCCCCCAGGGTGTGGAGTCCATGGAGCTGGTGGGAAGTGAGTGCCCGCCTTGAGCCAAGGCCTGCACCAGGAGTGGAGACAGGCCAGACCACTCTGGCCTGCAGGCTCCTGCGGCAACTCCACTTGGGGCGCACCCAGGCAGGCCCCCTGGGCAGGCCCGGTCACCACCAGGAAAGCCCCAGGTGGTAGCTGCCGTGGGCTCCTTACAGCAAACAGGAAATCTAGGAAAACCTAGAGCACCTTCTGTAACCAGGCCCAACTTTCAGACCAAACCCGAACACTTATGAAGCTTACGTTTTCCTTGGCTGTGCTCCAATTTGCTTGACAGACTTTTCTTCTGTGTAAAAAAGCAGACTTCTTTGTAAAGTAGAGATGAGCAGCACCTTCTGGCTATAATCGAGCTGCACGATCGAAGACGGCTCTTCCAACACCAGGTGGGAATTGCAGACACCCTGTTAAAGAGTCCCAATAAATCTAACATCAATGTTGAGTTAAAGTGACTTGACTTACTCGTGACTCATAAGCATCCTTTCTGCTATCTGCACTTAGGTCAATTCACGCTTTAATTCTTTGCAGATTCAGCGTCAAACCACTAAAGAAATTTGGAAAAGTCCTAACTAAAGAGAAAGCAGTCCACTTTAACACCTACCTCATACTACATCATGTTTGCAAGGAAACATTAAAAAAATTCTACTTAGTTTATTTTAAAATGTTCTCAGTAGATGGTCCAAGAAGATCCATAAAGAACTAAATAGAATATGTGGCGCTGTGGGTATTATGCTATTATTAAACAAACTGGGACTGTCTATAAAACTGTTGCGACGATGATCAGCTCTCCAAGTTCACAGCACACTCCCCCACCCTCCCCACCCCCAGAGCCCAGAGTGAGCCTGAGGACATCATGTCCCTGACACCTGAAAGGGTCACGGGAGACAGGAGGTTAGGAAGACATGAATCAAAATGGTGTAAATAAAGAACAAAGGAGAAACTGCAGAAGGTATTTTATTGCTAAAACTATATTTCTTAGTGCCAAAAATCTATACACAATGAAATATATTATTCGGCTATAAAAAGGAAGGAAGCTCTGGTAACAGGATAACATGGACGAACCTTGAAGACAAGCCAGATGCGAAAGGACAGATATTATGATTCCACTTATACAAAAATAACTAGAATATACAAGCTCATAGACAGAAAGTAGAGTACAGGTTACCAGAGGCAGGGGAGCAGGGGAAACAGGAGTCACTGCTTAATGTGTTCAGAGTTTCTGCTTCGGGTGATGGAAAAGTTTTGGTGATGGATGGCGGTGACGGTAGCACAACTTTGTGAATGTAACTACTGCCAATGAATTGTATACTTGAAAGGAGTTAAAATGGGAAATCTTATGTTGCATATATGCTACCATAATAAAAATTAAAATAAAAAACTTATCCCTCCTATGTTTCTTATGATTTGAGATGTCATCAGCTCCCTAACCTTTGCTCATTTTTAACAATCCTAAAAGAGTAGGTTAAAAAAAAAACAAAACTTGCTTCTAATCAGCAACTCTTCTCCTGAACGGCTTCTTCAATCATTTAAGAAATACAGCTGCAACATCCCAGATCTTTGTGGGGGGGTGCAGTGACAGCAACCACGTTTATTGGCCAGTTAGAGTAAAATTCGCCCTTTTTTGGTGTACAAGCCTCTAAGTTTTGACAAGTGCATATGTACAGTGTGTAACCACCACCACAATCAAGATGGAGGAATTTCCTTATCTCCCAAAGCTTGGAGATTTTTAAGGCAGATTCCTCTGCGTTATTCAGACTGTAGATTTAAGTATTTGACTTGGCATGTAGTGGGATTACATTTCCACTATGTTTTGCAAAAACACTGTTTTTTTTTTCACATCTCATGAAGTCCTTGTGTCTTTGAAAAACACCACCCGGGTGGCTGCTCACGGCCAGGTCCTCGCACCCTGGGCTGCGAGGGTGGCACAGGAGCTCACCCTCTCTGGGCTCCCTCACAGACCCACCTGCAGGGACTGGGGGAAACGCCTAGGGCTGTGTTCTCCTGTCAAAAGGGCGGCATGAAACTGAGAATATGTAAACACCAAAGATTTTTAAATTTTGGTAAACAAAAAACTTTCACCACAAGCTTGAGGTTTATAAGGCACTGTCAGTTTTCACCCTCAGCAGCAGGAAAGTATAAATACATTGGACCCTTAACAAAGCATTTTCCTACGAACAGTGGTTCTCAAAAAGTGGTCTCACAGATCCCTGAGGGTCCCTAATACCTCTTAGAGGGGTCTGCAAGATAAAAACTGTGTAGGAAATATTGTAAACGTAATAATTATCTCTGAGTTGTATACTGGATGTGCAACTTCAACCACTGTATGAAAGTGGTTTAAGTGGCAACAACTGTATTGTATATATTACCACAATAAAAAAAATGCACGCATACATACGTAAAATAAAAAAGCCGTGTAGTGAAGAACTTGGTCTGGCCTTTCCCTTTCCCTTCAGCTTCTGGGAGGAAGTATCTGGACCCTTGGGATGTTATGTCTACCTAGTGCCTGGGGGCCTTGGGCATACTGCATAGTTTAGGAGGTGACTTAGGGCAGGGACTGGCCTTACCTGTAAAGCCCTAGCGTTGGGTCAAGCCAAGTGAGAAAGGCCATCAATGTGATCTAGGGTGGGGGCTGAGACCGACCACATGAGCAATCAATCAATCAATCAGCCATGCCCACCAACAGAGCCCCAGTAAAGACTCTGAACGCTGCAGCCTGTGAGCTTCGCTGACACCAGGAGAGAACAGCGTCCTGACTCCTGGGGAGGGGACAAAGCTCCGCGAAGGCACTGCTCCTGGATGGTGTCCTAGGTGCTTCTTCCCTTGCCTGGATTTAATCTACATCCCTTTCCTCTGAAGAACTGTATCCATGAGCATAAGAGCTTCCAGAGGGTTCTGTGAGTCTTTCCAGCACATTATTAAACCTGAAGGTAGTTTTGGGAACCTCCGAGAACTTGCCATTGGCATCAGAAGTGAGGGAGTCTTGAGGACTGTGCCCTCTAACTTGGCAGGTGGCACCCTAACTTATCCTAAAACTGTTTCCCCAATAATACTAAGACACCATCTGCCTTCTTCACTGGGCTGACGTGTGTCCTGATGGTACAGAAGCCACAGCAAGTAAAGCGCCCAGAACCATAGCCCACTTCGAGGCAGCAGCACCAAACGCCACAACACTTGCAGCAAAAACACAGGTTTCCCCTCGGAATGTCTCTGATGAAGCAGAAAAATAATTGCCTTAGATCTTGACCTTTGAGTACTCATCTCTGTAGTGTTCCACGGGACAAAACCAGATGCTCACATGTAGTGCCCTCTGCTGTACGCCGAAGCGCGGTGGAAAAGCACTCGTGCAACTGTGTGAGCTGTGAGCTGAACCAGCTGCTTTTTTCACAGGACACCATTTTTACTCAAAACATCATAACTATTCAAACTTGGATATCTGGCAGACATTTTCTCAAAAAGAAAAAAGCAGGCCTATCACTTCAAGGAAAAAAAGGATAGGATTTGTTGCTGATAATGAAATTCAAGCTTTCAAGGGAAGACTGAATTCTGAAAACTTGTACCTGCCCCTGTGAACCTGACAGCTTCTTAACAGCTAAAGCCTCCTCTATTAACCAGGATGACGGTAATGTTTACAGCAGTGACTTGCTGATAATGCAGAATGAAATGCAGCAACATTTGGTAGATCTGTAATTTCTCCGTGAACCAGTGTTTTCCAAATGACCAACATGCAATGATACAAAATCATGCCTGGGTAACAGATCCATTCAATGAGCAAGACAGACCAATGGATTTCGATGTTGCAGAGTATGAAAAACAGGCTGCTATCTCAGATTCCACACTTGAACCTTTAAGAAACCACTTTTTGTCTAGTTTGGTGTAGTATCAGAGAAGAATATCCACACTGATCTGAAAGGGCTATTAAAGCGCTCCTCTCTTTTTTCAACTATGTGTTTGTGTGAGGTCAAATTTTCTTTTCTATACTTCAACCCAAACAATGTATTGCAACATATTGAATGCAGAGTCCAGCTATCCTCTCTGAAGCCAGACATTAAAGAAATTTGCAAAAAATGTAAAACAATACCTCTATCTCAACTTTTTTTTGTGTGTGTGAAAATACAGGTATTTTCACAAAAATGTTATTTAAGGTAACAGGTAACAGGTTTATTATTGTTGTTTTAAAATAAATTAAAACTTAAAAATTTGTTTTAATTTCTAATATAGTACACTTGATAGATACAACCAACAGAAACAAAAGCTCTTTAAGGTCCTCCTAATTTTTAAGACTGTAAAAGGGGTCCTGAGACCAAAATGTATGAGAACTGCTACTGGAGAATATTTGCAACAGACAGGAAAATCACAGATCAGAGGGATTAAAAACTGCTCAGCTGATAACTGCCGAATTCCTGCCATACACTGGGAATGAAAGCTACAAATAAGAAAAAGAAAGGGCTGAACCGAGGGGTTCAGCCTCACTGGGTGGAGAGATACTCAACAGAACCAACCAAGCACCAGCAGGTGTAAGGCAGTACTGCGGTGGCCCTGCAGCAGAACCTCAGCTCGAAATTCAGCTCTGCCAGGTTTTCACTGGCTTGTGATCCTGGGCTGGTTACTGGATCTCCCTGAGCCTCGCTGTCTTCATCTACTGCTTGGGATGAGAACTCACAGCTCCGGGCACGGCTGTGCAGGTTAAACAAAGGAACACATTTACAGGCGGGGCTGGGGGCTGCGCGCCCATCTAACCTCCTCCTCCTGCCGCTGCCCTGGCCCCAGGCTCCCCCATCCAGGCTGGGTTTGGCTGCTGAAGAGCTTTCCAGGCCTCGAAATCATGACTTTGGTCCTTGACTATGATTATCAAGTGCTTTGCATCACTCCTACCAACCTCTCAAGGAATTAGGAATGAAAATAGGTTCTCTTCTAAGTCATAGCAAAAGACAGTAGTAGAATTAAAAAAGTAAACGTTCCAGTAGAAACAAAGGCCAACTCATTAGTCACAGAAGTGGGAGTTATGAAGCATTAGAAAGGGCCTTGAAAGAGAATGTTATAAACAACAATGCAGACTATAAAGGGACTATGATTAAGAATATAAACTAACCAAAAAAACAATTATGAATATAATTTTTCCAAACAGAAGAAGGCAAAAGGCAATGATACTTCTGAAAATAATTTTACCTGGTCTAGATCCAAAGAAGAATATACAATTTTCCCTTTGTCATCTCCAGAGAATAATTTCATTCCATTGGGGCTCCAAGCCAGAGCCGTAATGCTATTTTTGTGAACACCAGTGACATCAAACCTCCGAAGCTATGAATAAACAATAAAAATGCACACAAGGAAAGAAAAGGGTAAAAACTGTGAGGTGGGGCCACGCAGCACGATGATGCCATTCCCTCCCACTTGGGCAAGAGCTGCTCTTCCCAACCTTGTTCTCAGCATGGAGACCTGCAGCAGGTGTCCATCTGTCTGTCTACCTTCAAAACCCTCAGAAAACACACCAGAGAAGAGAAAGCAAAACGGAAATGTGCTTTTTGCCAAGAGTCCCACCACAAACAGAAATGTTACCCAATTACAGGCGGCATTATGTTAAGGTTTTCTGAGTATAATTTTTCCTGACAGATGAGGCTTCCTCATTAAAAAACCCATGAGGAATTTGCTGAGAAGTTACGAAATGCTACAATGGGGAACACTTACCTGCTTATTCCTCCCTGGCAACGAGGACACAAGCTGGAAGACGGCCACCCTCCCAGAGGCCGTGCCGGCAGCCACGAGGTCATCGAAGCAGCTGAGCAGCTTCACAGCCGTGATGGACTCCATCTTCCCCTGAGAGAGGAAACATTCGAAAGCCAATGGACCCGCACCACGCAGGCTTTAAAATGCACAGTGAGGAAGGTGTCGCGGGAGCAGCGGGACCCCTCCCCCGGCCGCAGCCTGCACACAGCCTGGTTGGAATGAACACCAAAGTGCAGAAAGACAAGGGTGGAAGCATCCTTGTCTTCTCAGGCTTTAAAAATGACAAAATCAAAAGCCTCCTTTCTGATGGAGGAAATGCTGGCCAATCAAGTGTGATATGCTGGGCTTGGATCAACAGGGGTCCAAGGAGCTTTGATGAGAAGGTTTCCCCCGGAACACAGGCAGCAGGAAGTGGCGGTCACTCTGCCTTGTTCTGCCAAGCTCAGCTCCACCATTCAGCCGCTCTGTGCCCGTCCCTGCCACCACGGCCGCCCAGCCTCCCAGGCTCGCTGCAAGCCGGGGTCAGGGAGAAAGAAGATGGCCCTGAAGGCACAAACAGATGCTGGGGGGGTTGGTTCTTGGATCAACAGCAATATTAAATAATGTTAACTCCAGCTTAATTCACTGGTTTATTTAAAAGCACCAGGACAAGCACTGCACACATTCAGGCTTCTGAGTGACAATTTTTATTTTGAAACTATTCATTCACAAAAGTTACAGACATTTTGAACTTGTGCTAAGACACACGGCAGAATCGCCAGTAAAGCATCTTGACCCCTGATGTCGTAATTTAGATGGTCCTCAATCCGTGAACCCTGTGGGACCCCCTCCACACGCAGGATGCTAACTCCCACAGGCCACAGTCCTCACCCTCTAAGCTTTGCTGTGGCAACAGGACCTGCCCAGGGTAAGACGCCTGACGGCGAGTGGCCGTGGTGAGGACAGTACCCTACTTTCACCCAGAACTTCACAGGGTATCTTCACAGGCTATAAATATACTGGTGCCAACTGTGATACAGGCTAAGGGATGTGGATCTTCAGCTGTAGGAGGGAAGTCTCCTCGTCTTGCTTGTGTCTATGTAATCAGAGGGGTGTTTCTGAAAACCCCGTGCAGGAGCAGGAGCGAGGAAGGAGGGAGCAGAATAAAGCAGAAAGACTAGCTTGGAGCCTTCAGAAATGGTTCAGGCCTGAGGTCGTAGGGGCCTAGAGAGAAAAGTGGCAAGAAGAATGGAAATGAAGGCTGTAAAAACCGTGATGAGGAAAGAGCCATCAGGGCCTTGTTATAATAAAGGTAACGGCAGTGAAAACAGCACAGCTGTCCCACACCTACTGAGCACATTCTCCGCACCAGGCAATGCGCCGAGCGCCCCACACGTGTACCTCACTGGACCCTCAGGCAGCCCTTCAAGCACAGGTGCCGTGGCGGTCCTCATTCTCCAGGTAAGGGGCTGCGCTCCGGGAGACTAAGGGAGTGGTCTGAGGGCCACTGTCAGTGACTCTCCCCTGCTGCCCTCTGCCTTCCAGAACCCACAGGGCTTGGGGATGGAAGACTTCGGTGGTTCTGGAAGAGGACAGAGAATGAAGGGGTGTGGGTCACAGGAGAGCGAGGGAACCATGAGCAGAATCCACTGGCACTGCTTTGACACAGACAGTGACTGTGTTAGGGTTCGCCAGGGAAACAGAATCAACAGGATAGACACACAGTTATATGTGATAAACATATATACATACATAGGTAATACACATACACACTATATAGAATACACATACATGGCACATGTGCACACACACACCCCTATCAAGACTGTTGTAAGGACCTGGCTTACATGATCCTGGGGGCTGTAAGCCAAAGTGTGTAGGGCAGGCCAGAGGCTGGAAATACTGGTAAGAGTGAGGCTGAAGCCTTGAGGCAGAATTCCTCCTTCTTCCTGGAACCCTCAACTCTTTACATTTAAGGTCCTCAACTGATTGATGAGCCTCTCCTCCCCCCTTTAATGGGGTTAGTAATCTCCTTTACTTAAACCAGTTTTGGATACTAATCCCATCTACCAAATACTTCCACAGCAACACCCAGGCCAGTGTTTGACCAAATGGACAGCCTAACCTAGCCAAGGTGAAGCTAAGCTAATCTTCATATTGATGTAATATGTCTTAGATATGGAGAATTCTGACATGGTAGCAAGATGGTGAAAAGAGAATAGATTCCCCTGGAATATGGAATTATAAAAAGCACACATCAGGAATCAAAATGATTTACTGGCAATCATGCCATATGTCTTAGCAAAAGTTCAAAACAGCCAGGTAACTTTTCTGAATGAATGATTTTAAAATAAATTATAAATCTGAAGGGTGGGAAGCCCGAATATGTGCAGTGCTTGTACAAATGCTTTCCAATAAAGCAATGTATTAAGCTTGAGTTAATGTTATTTACTATGATCATTAATAAACATCATGGATCTTGACCTACAAACCAAAACATCCCAAGAATTGGATTTTCAACACGTAACTATGGTTCAGATAGACACAAAATGTGAGGCTTTGACTTCTAGCAATACAACAGTGTAGCTATTCCAAAAAGCCTCCCCTTAGAAACTCTGGATAAGATATCTGCAACTTCCTTTCAAACCCGGAGCTTGGCTCTCAGGAAAGCAGGGAAAATACACAGGAGCCAAAAACAAAAACAAAGCTGCTGTCAAACTAGAAGAGAAGCCAGCCCTGAAGCAACAGGCCTCCCTGGCCGAGCTGGCCAACACCTCCGCTGCAGAGGATTAGTGGAGGGGAGGCCCAGAGCGAGCAAGGTGGGCAGGCAGCTGCAGCCGATGTCCCCTGCCAAAGCAGATCCCGAGGAGCTGCCCCTCAGTGACAGAATGAGTCAGGGAAAACTGATTTGCTGACAGGGAAATCGTTCTTGTCTCAGGCATTAGACTGAAAGGATCGTTCCTGAAAATCTGTAATCACAAGCCAGCCCTATTCAGTATCTGAGTCTGACTTTATTCTCCCTTTCTACTCAAAGGAAGCACCCAGCAAGCAGGTGATTTGAAGGGAGCAGCACTCCACAGCGCCGGAGGAGGAGTGGCCGCAGCCTCCGGCCCTCAGGATCCCTGCGCGCTGGCAGCAGGCCAGTAGCCCACAGAGGAGAGGACCCCATGGGGGAGAGTCAACTGAAAGGACCAACAAGACAACTGGACAACTCCCAGCCCCACTGTCAAAAATAGTCAGACAGAAATGAAAAAGAACCAAAAAGAGTTTAAAATCTAGTGGAGACTGAGTGGCAGGTTAGTCACAGCTGAAAGAAGTTATTGAACTAGAAGCGCCATCTGAGGCAATGATCTAGTGTGCAACAGGGAGGAAAAGGTAAAAAGACATATCCAGGACAGGGTAGGAAGGTCTAGCCCACGTCTAATTGGAATTCTAGAAGGAAAGAAAAGAGAGGCTGAGAGCATGCAGGGTCTTCAGAGGTAAGGGCCAAAAATTGTCCAAAAGTGATGAAAGAATTCTCAAAAGTACAATCTTGAACAAGATAAATATAAAGAAATGCACAAATATACATCTATTAGGGAAAGCACAAAACTTCAAAGACAGAGAAGGTATAATGTCAGTCAGAAAAAGAATGGAAATTATCAAAATTAAGTATTAAAAAGACAGAATTCTCAATAACTAAAGAATCTAGAAGACACTGGAATATCATCTTCAAAGGGCTAAGAGAAAAAAATGTTAACCTGAATAGTACAACTATCTAAATAATTCAGAGAGAGAAACATTTTCAAACAAAAAATAAGAGCACTTACTATGTAAAGACCTCATGACCAGAACTTCCAAAAGATGTACCCTGGGAAGAAAGAAAATGGACATAAAGGGAAGAACTGAGAAGTAAGAAGGAATTGTGAGAGAAGAAATTGGCAAAAATGTGAGGAAATCTAAACAACTGTAAAACACAACAACAATAATGTCCAGATTGAGTGGTTAAAAAGAGCCAGAACTAAAATGCTAGCAGTTACATATATGACAAGAGAGGCCAAATAGAGAGACATCACAAGAAAACTACAGACCAACATTACTACTGTACTTAGGCACAAAAATCCTTAACAAAACATTAGTGAAATGAATATAGCAGATTAAAAAAAAGGATAATACATCATGACAAGGTGGGTGTTCTAGTTTGCTAATGCTGCCAAAATGCAAAACAACAGAAATGGATTGGCTTTTATAAAAGGGAGTTTATTTGATACACAGAGTCTTAAGGCCATAAAGTGTCCATCAGCAAAGGGTACCTTCACTGGAGAAAGGCCATTGGCATCTGGAAAACCTCTGTTAGCTGGGAAGGCGCGTGGCTGGTGTCTGCTTGCTCCCAGGTTGCGTTTCAAAATGGTGTTCTCCAAAATGTCAGCATCAGCTTCCAACGGCCGTCTTCAAAACGTCTGTCTCAGCTCCAGCTAGCTGAGCTCCTTCTGTCTGAGCTTATATAGGACTCCAGTAAACTAAACAAGGCCCACGGTGAATGGGCGGGGCCACACCTCCATGGAAATTATCCAATCAGTTATCACCCACAGCTGGGTGGGTCACATCTCCATGGACACTGAACCAATAGGTTCCAACCCCATCCACACTACTATGTCTGCCTCCACAAGAATGCATTAAAGAATATGGCTTTTTCTGGGGGACATATTATATTCAAACTGGCACACTGGGGTTTATCCCAGTAATGCAAGGTTGGGCTACTATTTCAAAAATCAATACAGTAATACACTATATTTATGGAATAAAGGAGGATCATATGATCATCTCAATAGATTCAGAAAAAAGTATTTGACAACGTCAATGCCCACTCATGATAAAAACTCTCAGGAAACTAGGAATGGAAATAAACAGAAATAAAAGGCATCTATGAGAAACTGACAGCTGACATAATGGACAAAAAAATAAATGTTGAGCAAGGATATACATTCTCACTATTACTAGTCAACATTATACTGGAGGTCCTAGCCAGTACAGTAAATCAAGAAAAAAATTAGAGACATACACAGACTGGAAAAGATGAAGTAAAACTGTCTTTCTTCATAGACAGACATGATCATCTATGTAGAGAAGCCCAAGAAATCTAAAAAAACAGAATATAAGTAAAATATATAAAAATCAATTATATATCTATAGACCAGTAACAAAAAAATCCCAAAATGAAATACAATTTTTGAATGGTTTTTACCTTATCTGTAAAGTGAGGCAATATTATTTGAGGATAGATTGTAATAAGTTGAAGACATATGTTGTAAATCCTATAAAAACCACTAAAAAAAAATTGAGGTAAAGCCTAGTAAGCCATAGTGCAGATAAAACAGAAATATGAAAAATTAATCCAAACACAGCAGGGGGGGAATAAGAGATAAAAACTGGATGGGGTAAACAGAAAATAATTAGTTAAGACTGTAGACTTAACCAGTGTTTGTCAACCAAGGGAAATTTTGACCCCCATGGGAAATTTGGCAATGTATGGAGGTTGCTACAACTTATAAAGGTGCTACTGGCATCTGGTGGGCGGAGGCCAGGAAACGTTGCTAAGCATCCTACAATATACAGGTCAGTGCTGCCACAACAAACAATTATCCAGACCAAATGTCAATAGTTCCAAGGCTGAGAAATCTTGACTAAACCCAAACATATGGATAATTACATTAAATATAAACAATCTACGCATTTTGATTAAAAGAGACTGTCAATCTGGGATAAAAATGTAAAACCCAACTTCATGCTTTTGTGCTGGTTTGAAGCTGTATCCCAGAAAAGGCCATGTTCTTTTAATCCATTCTTGTAGGTGGAGACCTGTTGTGGGTGGGACCTTTTGGTTAGGTTATTTAATTGAGATGTGACCCAGCCCATTTAAAGTGGGTCTTAATCCTTTACTGGAGTCCTTTAAGAGAGCTCACGGAGAGAGAGAGCTTAGACAGAAATGCCCTGGGAGAAGCAAGAAGGACCCACAGAAACTGAGAGAGCCGTTTTGAAACCAGGACCCAGGAGAGAAGGACCAGCAGACGTCACCACGTGCCTTTTCATGTT
>PVKY010001587.1:0-30793 GCA_004027775.1 Bradypus variegatus | reverse complement strand
GTCACCCAGACTGGCTGTTCTCAACCCTCGCTGCATGTAAAATCCCCCAGGGAGTTTTAGAAATGAAGAGGCTGACACCAGGCTCCAGTCCGGGTACTCTGTGGCTCATGTGCAGCCCGCACAGAGGACCACTGCCTGTGGTCACCGGTGAAAGCCTGGGTCGAGAGCTCTGCTTTCCATGCACTGATCATGTGTGGCTGGAGAGAGGACAGGGAGCAATCCATGAATACAAGACCAGCAACTGGGTGCCGACCAGATGTGGGCATGGAAGCAGCGTGTCATCTGGGCCAGCGGAACAGGCATTAGAAAGTGGCAAATGGGCTGTCCAGCGTGTCACACCTGACCCCCAGAGTCCCACCCTATCCTCAGTCATCCCCTGGATGCAGCCAACCCAGAGCTGCCCCTCAGCTTCTCCTGAGGCTGCTGGGGGTCACTTCCGTGTCCGTGAGCCTGTGGGCCTCACCCCGGGCACCATGACAAGGCATGCCTGGGAGAACTGGCATCTGCTGTCACATCGTGTGCACATTCTGGATCAGCTGGGAGTGAAAACTCTCCTCGTACTTTCCATGTTGAAATTCAATCAAAGTGAAAATAAACTGAAAGTAGGTTTATTACATCAAGAGCAAAATGCTGCAACAACTGATGGCTGTGAAGCTGTTAATTATATGAACAAAAGTAATTACTAGGAACTTACAAATTGTAAATAGAAAAATAAATTGAAAACTAAGAGAGTATATTAGCTGCACACTTTTAGGGCAAATATATCCTTTTTGAACAAGCAAATACTTACAAAAATGTAAAAAATAACTTAGGGATAATAATAAGGATTCAATTATGTTCTTATTCTAATTTTTGTAGAACTGTTTGGTATAACTGCATTCACTACATTAAAATAAATTTAAGAATAACATTTATTTCAGTTATTTAATTATTTTTAGACCATAAGAACTTCAAGAAAACTAGTCCCATTAGGAAATTCTTCAAATATAATGAAGATTAATTAAAGGCAAAATGTCAGTTTTGCAACCTCAAAACGGCATAAGGAAAACAGATCCCCAAACCAAAACATATCCTTTCACTGGACATAATCACGACTATAAAGAGCATGAAGAAAAGTAGAACATGGGAAGGGAAAACAGAGGTATTCTAAAAACAACTTCAGGATTTGTGCTTCTGCTACTGGCAAACTAGGTAACTCAAACTAAACCTAAGAAGAATGACTGGAAGACCTGGACAAAACCCCAATGCCATCTACTGGAAGACCCTGGGGAGCCACTATGACGTGACGAGTGACACGCCATGGCTGGAGGGGAGGCGGAGCCCAGGCAGCTGGGCCCAGCACATGGGCCGTCTCCTCCAAGGGGCACCTGCTGACCTGAGGACAGGTGGCCAAATCTTTCTATGGACTCTCCAGGCCAGGGCCCCTGAGAGAGGGCCCCACACGTCCACAGGGCTACACCTCAAGAGAAAGGGACCCTCAGAGGGCCTCAAGTCTAGCTCTGAACTGTTTCAAAACCCAACTGGGTTAGGATGCTGAGGGATCCGTAATGACCCTAATCAGATCCAGGCGTAAACCTGATCTCAGGAATGCACCACCACCATATCACCCCCACCATAAAGGTGGGCACCTGTTCTAAGACATCCAGGCAGGTGGGGACCAAAACTCAGGAGGACAGCAGACAGGAGAAATCCAGCTACAGGCCAGATAACAGAACTGTCAGTGACAGATTTTAAAAGAAATGCAGAGAGGAACGCAGAGAGAAAAAAGATTGAGAATTCTACGAGGGAAAACTATGAAAATTGCAGAATAGAAAAGAATATAAACTGAAAATTCATTGGAGGAGTTTAACTGCAGATTATTTCACAGTTGAAGAACAAATTAGTTACTTAGTGATAGATTAGAAAATACCCACAATGAAGACAAAGAAAGAAAAGGAAGAAAATACACAAAAATATAAGAAACTAAATGTATATAAATGATCTAACATAGGTATAAATTAAGTACCACATGGAGAGGAAGAAGAAATTGAGCAGAAGCAATATTTGCTGAAATGAAGGCTATTATGAAAAGTATAAAAATCATACATATTTATCTGAATCCCAAGTAGGATAAATGAAAATAAAAAGAAAGAGAAACAATAGTCTACCTCATTGGAGCAAAACTTCTGAAAACCAAAGGAAAAAGACTAAAAGTAGCCAGAGAAAGGCAGATTATCTCCAAAGCAGTAAAAATAGGAATGCTAGCTGACATTTTTAGAGATTAATAATGGAAGCCAGAAGACAATGGAATGGTATCTAAAAAGTGCTGAAAGAAAAGATATACAAACCTAGAATTCTGCACTCGGAAAGGATATTCTTCAAAGATTGATATGTCAGACAAAAATGGGGCAAATAATACATCACCACTGGATGACATTAAAATGAATAATGATCTTGCATATGGGAGAATAAATGAATGTCAACCATGCAGAGTGCTGAAAAGGGGATGGTATTGGGGAAAAAATAAAATCAAAGCAAACTGAAGTCTATGGTCAAACAGTAACATTGTAATATGCTTCCATTAAATGTAACAAAGGCAATAAAATAAATAAAATAAAATAAAGTAAAATAAATAAAAAAATAAAATGAGTAATGAATGACAATCATCCTAGATGAAGCTCAGACATGCAAAAAAAGGAATTAAAAGAACTAGAAAGAGTAGATGTGTGAATAAATCTAAATGAATAGTGAATACATAAAATAGTAATAACAATGTCTGTGAGTTTTAAATGTAAATATACAGTTAAATAGAGGCCAAAATAATATAGAAATTGAGAGTTACTGTTCTCTGGGAACAAGCAGAAGTACTAATGTAGATTAGACTTTGATAAGTTAAAGATGCTGGTTATAAGCCTAAGGGTAACTGCTAAAAGTATGGTAAGTAAAAAATAACTACCAAAATGGTAGAAAGGGAAAAATATAACATTAAGAAAATAAATTAAAAGGAAGCAAAACAAGAAAAGGAAATTAAAATAGTTGAGATAATTAGAATGCATACACTACAATGATAGACTTAATACAGTTAACAGTAATTATATTAAATGTGAATGGACGAAACACTCCAAATTAGTAGACAAAGATCGTCAGACTATATATTGAAACTTGTGGGATACAGTTAAAGTTGTATTTAGAGAGATACTTACAGTTATAAATGCATAATTTAAAAAGAAGATTAAAACTCAATTATCTAAGCATCTGTCTCAAAAAGTTGGAAAAAGAACCACAAATTAAACCCAAGAAAAACTGAAGAAAAAAATTAATAAAATGGAAAACAAATATTCAGTAGAGATCATTAATAAAGCCAAAAGCTAGTTCTTTGAAAAGATATTAAAATTCATAAACCTCTGGAGACACTGACCAAGACAAACAGAAGAATCTAAAGAAAACACAAATAACCAATATCAAGAATGAAAAAGGGGACAATACTATAGCTTTTACAGACATCAGAAAGATCAGAAAATGATATGCTCCAAATAACACTATGCCAATCAATTCCAAAATGAATTAGAAATACATAAATTTCTGGAAAAATAAAACTTACCTAAATTTAACTTAGGAAAAAAATCTATAAACTATTTAAGAAATTGAATCTGTAATTTAAAACCTTTGCACAAAATAAACCTCAGGCCCAGATGGCTTTAACAGTCCATTTCACAGAACATCTAAGTAAGAAATTATACCAGTGTTGAGCAAGTTGTCAGAGAATACAAGAAGAAGGAATACACTCAAATTATTCTGAGACCAGCTAAGCAGTGATTCCAAAACCTGACACAGAACGTACAAGAAAGGAAAAGCGCACTGCATCTCTCTCATATACGTGGATGCACAGGTACAAAATAAATATTTGAAAATCAAAGTGCATACAACATAAAAAGAATAATAATTCATGACACAGCTTGTTGGGATTATTCTAGAAATACAAGTTAGAATTCATGTTCAAATAAATTTACGTAATTAACCACATTGACAGAATAAAGCAGAAAATCAAATCACCATTTCAGTAAATGCTGAAAACAGTACCTGTATTAGTTAGGGCTCTCTAGGAAAACAGAATCAATGAAAGGTATCTATGACTATAAAATTTATAAAAGTGACTCACGCAACTGTGGGTATGCATGAGTCCAAATTCTGTAAAGGGCAGTTCATGTCCCACCCAGGGCCTGTGGGTGTGAGCCCACCTGTCAACAGGACCTTGGGAGAGGAGGCCTTCAGGCCATGCGCAGACATCCTCAAGGCAGAGGAAACTGGACACGGCAGGAGAAGCCATGGGGAGCAGCCAGAAGCTGGAAGTCAGCAGAACCCAGAGGACAAAGGAGAGGATGCCGCCATGTGAACAGAAAAGCCAAGCATTGCCAGCAGCCAGCCCAGGAACGCGACACTCTTTGGCGGAAAGCATTGCCTCACTGATGCCTGAATTTTGGACTTTTCCAACTCACAACTGTGACCCCATAAAGTCCCATTGTTTAAGCTAACCTGTTGTACGGTATTTGTTTTAGCAGCTGGGAAACTAAAACAGGCTTGAAATAAATCTACCAAAATGTCTGAAAGGCTCCTGCACATAAAATTATAATACATTATTGATAAAAATTAAAAGAAGATACAAATATTTAAGACCAGGACTAAGTGATGTAACAATATCAAGTATTCCCAATTTGATCCACTGAGGCAATACTATACTGTTTGGGGAACATAACAGTCACTTCTAAATTTTAAATGAAAAAACAAAGTGCTGAAAACAGACAAGTTAGTCGTGATAATGAGTGGAAGGATTGTATCACTTTCCCCTTTTACCAGTAAGAGTGGGAAGATTTACATAGGGGCACAAGATTATTTTGAAGCTCTGACAAGGAAGCTGTGTTGTACTGTGCAAGGACGGCGGAGAGAAAACCATAAGAAGGCACAGAGAGCAGGGTGAGGCACCCCGGAGGGACACCTGACTCAGGCTGGCACGTGGAGAGACGCCAACACTGAACCCCTGCTTCACGCCAGGCACAAGTCACTTCCTTGCAGAATGTAAAAGTTAAATGCAAAAGGAAACAACTCAGCTTCTAGTAGTTAATAAAGGAGAACATATTCAAGATTTTGGAGTAGAAAAAGATTTAAACAGGAGGCAAAAAGCACATAAAGGAAAAGACTGATCAATTAGACTACACTAGAACCGAGAACTTCTGTTCTTGAAAAGGCAGTGTACTGAGTGGAAGAAGATCTCTGTAACACATAGAACTGACAAAAAGCTTGACTCCAGAATGTATAAAGAACAATTCCAAATCAAGAAAAATGCAGACAATTCATCAGAAAAATGGGCAAGAGACCAAAAGGCCCTTCACCAACAAGAGCTGCCCATTTGTCCAAGAAGCACAGGAAAATATGCTGAACCTCACTGGTAACTGGAGAAAAGCAACTGAAGCCACAAGGAGCTACTGCTACACAACAGAAGTTAAAATGTTGGACAATAACAAGTGCGGGCGAGGCTACGGAGCAACAGGAACACCCAGACACAGCTGGTGGAAGCAGAAGTTGCCACAGCTACGTCGGAAACTCTTTGGGCTCGTGTGCTAAAGCACACGAGTGATTCTACGGCACATTTGCCACATGCACCAAGAGACACATACAGGAATGTATGTTGCAGCATTATTTTAAAGGCTCTGATTAGGAAACAATCCAAATATCTATCAACCACAGAATGAATTAAATAGAGTGGTATATTAAAACATGGAACACCATTCAGCAAAAAAAATGGACGAACTCCTGCTACATAGAATGACAGGATGGATTTCACAAGCATAATGTAGAAAGAAAGAAGCAAAGTGCAAAAAAACGACATATTAATGGTTCCATTTATAAATATTTTTAAAGCATTCAAACAATCTTCATCTTTTGAGACAGATCTTTGGGAAGGAGGAAGGGAGAAGAGACTAGAGGGGAACGAGGGGTTCCGGAGGCTGGCCATGGTCTCGTGCTGGGGGCTTCACGAGGCGAGTTAGACACCAGTGTGGCCTCTGTGAAACTGCCTCTTGATTCCCTGTAGGCTGAAGGGTGTGTACTTTACGTATGCATGTCAAAGGATGGCACAAGACTTGAAAACAACTTTGAATAACACATTTTCAAGAATGCTTTAAGAATATAACCTCTTATGCCGCTGTGCCTATGTCGATTACAATTTAAAACAACTTGTTAAAATCAGCAGTTGAAGATAAAGGATTCCTTAGGTTAGTCCATGTTCTGGACCTTAATCACAAAGTGGCTCGTGTAGAGGAAAAGCACTTCTCTGGACGATGGGTCATTTGTGCACCGAGAAGTGGGGACAGCCGAAGGAAATGGCTGCTCATGTCCATCGTGAGTATCGGAGTGTGACTGCAGAAGCCACACAGGCTGAATTAAAAATCTAGCACTGAAAATGCAAAAAAGTCTTGTGATCTTCATTTCCACATCTCCTTCAAAAGCCTCTCTTCTCTCAGCCTACATCGGCAATACCATCCTAGGAAACGAACTCAGCCATCCTAGGGCTGCACCTTCAAGCCTCACCCAGACTCTGCGGCCTCAGGCCTCCTGCTCCTTACATGGTGCAGTCACCTTCATCTCCCTCCTAGATGGCAGGGACTGAGTCCTAGCCCTGCCCCCTCGAATACAGCCTCCAGGGAGTTCCCTCAAAAGGGAAAAGTCAGATCCCAGGAGCCCCTGCCCCCTGGTTCCTCCCCATCTCCAGGGCCCGCTTCACCCGGGTCCTCCCCGATGTTCCTGGAGAGGGCTGAGCACAGCCCTCCTCCCTTCTGCTTCCTGCCCCCATCTCCCTCAGCGTGGGAAGGTTCCTCCCAGGATGTGCTTGTCTCACACCTAAATTCCTGCCTCCTGGATGAAACGTAAATCTGTGCAACCACTCTGGAACACAGTGTGGCATTATCTAGGGGGATGGACTTTCGATGTGTCCACTTGGCTAGGCTACGATCCCCAATTACTCAATCAAAAACTAATCCAGGGGCTGCCATAAAGGTATTCTGCAGACGTGATTCAGTTCCAAATGTGGTTCAAGTTACTTTAAGGGTAGTGGTCCTGGACCATGTGGGTGGGCCTGACCTGTTGGGTGAGAGGCCCTAGGAGCTGAGGCTCCTCTGCAGGAGAATACATTCTGTCTGCGGACTGCCCTTCAGCTCCCACCCCACCAGCACAAGAAAGCTCTTAGCCACCCTTCCTGCCAGCCTGCCCCTCAGACTGGGGCTTGCCTGGCCTGTTCCCACAATCACAGAAGCCGATTCTCTGCAATGAGCCTCTTACTCTCTGTGTCCTCTGGGTTCTGCCTCGCTGGGGGATCCCAAGAGGCACATCTGACAAAGCGGGCAACACGCAGTCCTGGAACTTCACCCATACCCTGCTGGGAAGGCAGCACAAAGAGATGCAGGAGCACATCCCAGCATGCAGCTTGCTAACACTCAAACACTGGGAGCAAACCAAACAGCAAATAGCAGGAGAAGAGGAGATTGTGAAAATAAATGAATCATGTCGCACACAGCCATGTTACAATATTGATGAATACCAGAAACAAAAATTGAGTTAAATAGCAAGCTGCAAAAGAATACATGTTGTTTAAGCCCGTTAATATAAAGTTAAAAGATATATAAAGTAAACAATATATTGTTTTTGGATGCAAAGATGATAAAAACATAATGAAACTTAGGAATAAGGAACTCAACACCGTGGCTGCTGGGTACCCCCTAGTAGGAGGGGAGAGGTCGAGGTCAGGAAGGGGACGCACAAATAACTACGGAGGGCACAGGGCGGCCTTCACAAATGCTAAAGGGAGGGACGAAGCATTCTTTATGACCCTGTATGCCTTCTGCCTACTATCATATCTACTCAATACTAAGAATTTTAAAGAGTGACGTCTCAAAACCTGAAAGAATAAATTGAAGGTATTTTACTAGGAAATGCTGGAAGCCACAGATAACTATAAAATGCCTCTCACTAAGCTACATGGAAGGATTCGGGGAACAGCATAAACCCATACACTTCTGCCCTGTGAATTCCAGGGCACAGGTGGAGACAGGGAGCTGTGACCTCGCGGCCCTGGGGGAGGGAGCCGCTGCAGGTTCCGGCTCTGGCTCGGGCAGACTTGCTCTGCAGGCAAAGTCACTGGCGCGCCTGCAAGTCCCCTGCCCTCGGATGGAAAGAGTGTGCAAAAGACTACATACTAGAGGAGTAAACGGCCCCTTCACCCATTTGGATGAAATCCTATGACCTGAGGGAAATCTACATCTTAACTTATTTTCAGCCTTACAGTGGAACAGGCAATTTCAATCAGGCATGGAAGTCTTTGGCAAGAAAGTAACAGAAAATTGGCACGCATGGATGCAGAGCCTATGAACGTCCACTCGCTCTGCCCACTGGGCCCTGGGTGTGTCATTCAAACAAGTTGTCAATGAACAGAAACGCAGACACACGCTGAGCGAAGTGTTCCTTTCATCAAAACCTGGGAGGAGCAGCGAACTTAGTGCAAACCATGGACTACACTTAATAGCACATTTATAATAATATTCTTTCATCAAATTGTAACAAACATACTGCAGTTTTGTAAAGTGTGAATAATAGGAGATACATATGGGAAATCTGTATTTTCTGCATGATTCTTCTGTAAACCTACAACTTCTCTAATTTAAAAAACCAAAAACAAAACTCCTGGGAGGGACGCATGGAGCAGCTTTGGCCGGCAGAGGGTGGAGGACGCGCCCAGGGCTGAGACCTGATGCGCCGACTTCGGTCCTCACTGTGTCCGAGCCTAGGCGCTCTCCACCCCACAGCTCAGGGTCAGCAGGGGGCTGGCCACCTCTCCCCCGACAGACACATCTCTCTAACTGCCCACAGAGGAAAGATGGCACATGGCACAGGCTCTGGCTAGTCAAGTCGGGCCGTTCCTCAGGTGGCAACAGATGGCACCAGTTGCTGGGTACACAGGGCCAGCAGCACGTAAGTCAAGCTGGAGGTCAGAGAGCAAACCTGAAAACCTAGCTCTTGGTCACATGTAGCTGTGCCTCCTCTGCAGCTACAGGCTCGTCTTACATGCTACCTCCAGGTTTTCACAAAATGCTCTCAGTAGAAAAGACTGAAAACTTTAGGACAAAACTCACAGATGAAATTTCCCTTACATCTGATATGTTTTATGGTTTAAAACTTTTTTAAATCCCTTAGGAATTCTGCCAAATATTCTTTAAAATCCTTGCATCAAACCAAGAGTCAACACTGAATACCCCTTGTGTTACTGGTCACTGGACTCCTACAGGCCCCGTGAAGAGCCCTGTGAGCGACTGCTCGCTGCTGACACGCATGGTGTGTGAAGCGCCGTCACGTGTAGGGCGGCTGGCGCTTCCATACCAGGGAGGACAGTCCCGCTCCCGGCCACTGCTCTGGGAACCGGGGGCACAGCGCAGAGGGCGGGCCGCCGCGCGAGGCAACCCAGGCGCCAGGTGGCCTCTGCGTACACTTACTCTCTTTCCCTTTCTCCTTGTTCTTCAGCTGCTGCAGCTTCTGCTCCCGGTGCTGCTTCTCCAGCTCCTGCTCCTGGCGGTGCCGCTCCAGCTTGCGCTGATGCTCCAGCAGCTCCTGCTGATGCTTCATGGCCAGCATCTCCTGCTGCTGCTGTGAGCAGAGAGGGGGAGACACAGAAGGTCAGCACTTCAGCTCCAAGTGAAAAGGCAAAAACAGACCCGAGAGAAAAGCAGCGCAGGACGCTCACGTCCCCACTCCGAAAGGCGGGTGCCAGGAGAGTGAAAGGCCCTGTCCCAGGCATGAAAGAAGGCGCTGCTGCCCAAGGCCCCAGGCGTCACCCCACCTTTCACATATTAAAACTGAAAAGAAAAACCATGCAATTTGTTACGCAGAAAGTACACATGGGTATTAACATAATCTTTCAATTTGGGAACACCTTTTTGAGAATGACATAAAAGACAGAGTGAAATGGCACGACCACTTTAGGAAACTGGCCTTTTCTTATAAAGTCAAACACACCCTAAGTTAAACTACCCTGAGACCCAGCAACTCCACTCTAGGGTATTTACCCAAGAGACATGAAAACACCTGCTTACAACAAGGGCTGTACAAGAATGTGCATGGCAGCTCTGCTCCAAAAGCCCCAAGCGGACACGACCCAAATGTCCTCAGCAGGTGAACACGGGAACAGAGCAACTCAGCAGTGAGACCGAGTAGACCCCAGACCGTCAGAGAACGTGCATGAGCTGCAAGACAAGCAAGATGAGCACGTCCAATGTTGGAAGGAATGTGGGAAAGGGTACAGAAGAAGAGTCACAGCATAGGGGTTCATTTATGTGAAGTTCTATCTAGGATATCATCTATCTATGATGACAAAAGTCAGAAGGAGGAGGGTGGCCTCTGAGGGTGAGGTGGGAGGACTGAGGGACAGAGGGCACTTCTTGGGGTGATGGGATTACTGGGTACCTCCTTGGGATGGTGTCTACATGGTGTACACAGAGTCAAACACACTGAACCATACACTTCATAGCTGAAAACTTTGTTGTATATAAATTACATCTCGAATTTTCAGAAATGATAGTTGAATACATACAAATTCTAAATGTCTTTATGATTAATAGTACTATAAACAAAATAAATGCAAATGTTATTGAGGAAAAAAAGTTACTTGTAGTCAAACACCATTTTGACTGTTCATATCGTAAAAGATGAAAAATGACAAAGAACCCCGATGCTGATAAAGGTGTGGGGAAAGGGCATAATCAGTGGGACACCCCGAGAGTAGTCCTTAAGGCAGCTCAATCGTGGCCTCTGCTTAAGCTCCTGCCTCACAGGCTCTGCGATGTGCCTCAACTGCCCCCCAGCCAGGCCCCGCCACCTCACCGCCCACAAGACTGCACTCCTCCTTCCCAGCTGTGCCAATGTCCCCTGGACTTTCCAAAGAGCCACCTGGCCAACTCTCGGTGACTCTGGGGCC
Source organism: Bradypus variegatus (assembly GCA_004027775.1). NCBI lineage: Eukaryota > Metazoa > Chordata > Mammalia > Pilosa > Bradypodidae > Bradypus > Bradypus variegatus. The sequence goes on along the minus strand of PVKY010001587.1, from coordinate 19,800 downwards.
CCTGTGCGAGCCACCCTCCGTCCACCCCCACCCCCAGCCCCACCCTAGCCTTGGAGATGCGAGAACAGGGCCTGCCTGGCCTTCCACCCCCCGAGAGGGGCCGTCTCTCCCTCGGCCCTAACGTGGGCCCACCACACGCCTCTACCCGTATGCCCTAAGAGTCTATCCACATCACGGAGGAAGTCAGCCATGGTTTTCCTTGCTGGGTCACTTCATTTTTCATTTCTCTCCTACTAACAGAGGCCAGGGACCTGGTCTTGCCCCAGTGTTGGGCCCAGAGGGAGCCGTAAAGCACATGTGGAAGGAGAGGGGTGCTGGGAGGAAGGTGGCTCAGCAGGCAATCTGGCAAGAAAACCTCTGCGGCCACAGAATTTCCACTGATTAATAAACAAGCATCACACCCCTGGCCCCAAACGTGAATAAATCAAAATGTCCAACAACAGGGTACCAAAAATCATCTTTCCAGTCACAGACAGACAGACAATGAGCAATGGGGTGACAATCATGAGGGTGCGATTATTACATTTCCAAGAGAGAAACTGAAGCACAGCAAGACTAAGGAGTCTAGCAGGGTTAAATGGAGAGCCAGGGGTGCCAACCCACCCGGCCTGGCTGAGTCGTGCTTTCAACCAATGGGCCGAGCCGCCTCTAAGATGAGGCTCAGGTAATGGGGTGGTGTAAGAGACGAGGGGGAGGAAGTGTGATCCGGGCAAGGCACCCCACCCAGCTGTGCATCTCAGCTGGACATGCTCCAGCATGCACTTGCATGCCCTGCGTCTCAGAGGGGCATGGGGGATGTGCTCTACCATGTGTGTGCATGCCCTGCACCTCAGGTGTGCACAGGGAACATGCTCCACTACATGTGTGCATGCCCTGCATGTTAGAGAGGCACAGGGGACACGCTCCACCACATGCATGCATGCCCTGCACTTCAGAGGGGCATGGGGGATGCATTCCACCACGTGTGTGCACGCCCTGAACCTCAGGTGGGCACAGAGGACATGCTCCACCACGTGTGTGCTCATCATGCATCTTAGAGGGGCACAGGGGACACACTCCATCACGTGCGTGCATGCCCTGCACCTCAGGTGGGCACAGGGAATACACTCCACTACATGCGTGCAAACCCTGCATGTTAGAGAGCCACAGGGGACACACTCTATCACACATGTGCATGCCCTGTACTTCAGAGGGGCATGGGGGACATGCTCCACCACATGCATGCATGCCTGCACCTCAGGTGGGCATGGGGGACGCGTTCTACCATGTGTGTGCTCATCGTGCATCTTAGAGGGACACAGGGGACATGCTCCATCATGTGTGTGCATGCCCTGCACCTCAGAGGGGCACAGGGGACATGCTCCACCATGCATGTGCACGCCCTGCAGACCGGGTGGCCGTGGGAACTTGTTTGTATTTTCTAACTGTTCCATAATGGACACATTTTTCTTTTATAACAGCAACAACAGATATAACAAAAGGATACAGAAGTGGCTTGAGGTTAAAAAAAAAAGAAAATTAAAGGCATTAGGAAATACAGGCAGAGGCGGTTCTTAGGCTGTGAAAATGTCCAACTCAAGGCATCAACAGGAGGATACCTTCTCTGAAGATAGGCTGTGGCATCTGGGGTTCCTCTGTCACACGGGAAGGCACACAGATGGCATCTGCTGGTCTTTCTCTCCTGGGTTTCGTTGCTTTCAGCTTCTGGTTCCAGTGGCCTCCTCTCTGAGCTTCTGGGGGTCCTCTCTCAGCTTCTCCAGGGCTTTTCTCTCTGAGGTTCTCTCTGCTTTCTCTATGTCCTTTATCCTCTCATAAGGGACTCTAGTAAAAGGATTAAGACCCACCTTGAATGGGGTGGGTCACATCTCAATTGAAATAACCTAACCAAAAGGTTCCAGCCTCAACAGGTCTGTACCCCACAGGAATGGATTAAAAGAATACGGTCTTTTCTGGGGTTCAGAACAGCTGTAAACCACCACAGTCATCATCCTCATCCTCATCTCATTGTCATTCTTCTTCACGCTGATCATCATCAAGGGCATCATCATCATCATTTCATCATCACTGTCATCATTACTGGATTCTTACTTTCGCGAGATGGCAGACAAACACTAAAATGTTTAGACGTAAATGTCATCCTAGGATCAAAACAAAGGCCAGGCAATGAACTCCATGGAGATACAACACAAACTGAATATAATGTAGGAATGAATTCCAAGAATTTTGTATCTCAAGGCTGCTTCCTAAATTTGCATGACTTGTTGCCAACAGCGTCATATACTGGGATTCCTAATGTCAACACAATTCAGTTTCACCATAAGCAGGACTTCAGCCATCCCCACACTGCTGTAATAGTATGTTTGTAAGCTCTGCTCAAGAACTTTGATTTCAAAACAGTGGTTTCTTACCTTTTAAGAGGAAACACAAATTACTCCACTGAAATAACCATAAAAAAAGAACCATGACAAAATAACAAAGCCTTATTAAGAGACTCAGCCCAAGGAGTTACATACGCAGCATTGCACTGTGGGGAAATTGCACTTGACTCTGTTGAGAAAGCGGCCGTATTTTTTGCAAAACACATGTCTGTTGACCTGTACAGATTCAGAGAACCCCACCTTGGAGGATGGCATGACGGTGTCTCCGGGCGAGGCCCCCCCAGAGCCTCCTGGGCTCTGCCAGCAGCTCCAGGACTCCACTTGCATTACTCATCTCAAGAAACAGACAACCCAGAGGGCTTCCTGGTGCTACTTGGTTCAGAAAACAAATACCTCGGTAGGCACAGTGGTTGCCATGGTGACGGTAAACAGCCACTCCCATCTCGCCATCCCACCCACAGTCGCCCTGCACAATCCTGTGTCCTCTCAGCTGCTCACTGCTCACGACAAGGCATAATGAGAAGCAGGCCCGAAACATGCTTCGTGCAGTCTCACATTTACTTTTTAGCCAGAACCCAGAAGGAAACCGCGATCTTTCAACAGTCATTACAAAAAGACTGCAAACAACAAACCCGGACACTGGTGATTAAAATTCTAGGACTACAAAACTCCCAGAAAAACAATACTATCGCCAAGTTTAAATGAAACTAGCAATTACAATCACTTTGATTCCCCCCAAATGTCCCACAGCATTGTAGCATGACCTTATTCTTTACATTTAGATAGTAATTATGGACTATTAGATTCATAAAAGATGATGATGTGCGCATTAAAGCCAAAGTACAATAGGTGAGAATGAGGATTCCACTGTCACATTCTCTCTTGAACTGTTGACAAAGTTGTCCCCTACATTCAGAGCTTTTGGAGCCTGAACATGAACTACAATGTACAGAAGGCTGTTTCAGTCCCCTCTGTACTTGGCCCCTCCATAGCACCCTGAATGCCTGCTTGCACCCTGTGGGGCCTCCCCCTCCCAGGCACACCCCCGGTGAAGGAATGCATTGGTCTCCAGGAAGGACAGCAGGCTGGGAAACCTGCTAATGCTTCCAGTAGGTAACTCCACAAGCGTGTCTGCAATTACACCTCACTAACACGTGTAAGGGACAAAAATATTCTGTGGGGGAAGGAGAATTGTTGAGAAGCTATTTATGCATTCTGAAACTGTAACGAAGCATTTAAATTAAATGAGTACTCCCTAATTTTTTGGAAAGAAACAAAATTAATAACAACAGATCACATTACTCTAACCAGAGTTTAAGATTAAACTTACTTTTGACCACTGTAGCTTTGCAGGATGCGTCAAAGTCAGGAAGTGTGAGACCTCCCACTTCACTCCTCTTTCTCAAGATATTTGCCCTTCCAAATAAATTTGCCCTTCCAAATAAATTTGGCTGTTGTTTTTTCTATTTCTGCAAAGTAAGTTGTTGGGATTTTAATTGGTATTGCATTGACTCTATAAATCAGTTTAGGTAGAACCGACAACTATATTTAGTCTTCCAATCTATGAACACAGTATGTTCTTCCATGTTTTTAGGTCCTGTTTGATGTCTTATAGCAGTTTCTTACAGTTTTCTGTGAATAGGTCTTTTGTGGCCTTGGTTAAGTTTATTCCTAAATATTTGATTCTTTTGGTTGTTATTGTAAATGGAATTTTTTTCTTGATTTCTGCTTCCTGTTGCTCATTACTTGTGTATATGAGCACTACTGATTGTTGTGTGTTGATTTTGTACCCTGCCACTTTGCTGTATTCATTTATTAGCTCTAGTAGTTTTGCTGTAGATTTTTCTGTATTTTCTACATATAGGATCATGTCATCTGTAAACAGTGAAAGTTTTACTTCTTCCTCTACAATATGGATACCTTGTATTTCTTTTTCTTGCCTAATTGCTCTAGCTAGAGCTTCCAGCACAATGTTGAATTAACAGTGGTGATAGTGGGCATCCCTGTTTTGTTCCTGATCTTAGAAGGAAAGCTTTCAGTCTTTCCCCATTGAGTATGATGTTAGCTGTGGGTTTTTCATATATTCCCTTTCATATTGAGAAGTTCCCTTCTATTCCTATCCTTTTGAATGTTTTCATCAAGAAAGGATGTTGAATTTTGTCAAATGCCTTTCCTGCATGGATCGAGATGATCACGTGGTTCTTCTGCTTTGATTTTTTTATGTGGTTTACTACATTAACTGATTCTCTTATGTTGAACCAGCCTCGCATACCTGGAATAAATCCCATCTGGTCATGGTGTGTAATTCTTTTAACGTGCCGCTGGATTTGATTTGTGAGTATTTTGTTGAGGATTTTTGCATCTACATTCATTAAAGAGATTGGTCTATAATTTTCCTTTTTTGTAGTATCTTTGCCCGATTTTGGTATTAGGGTGATATTGGCGTCACAGAATTAGTTAGATAGCTTTCATTCCTCTTCAGTTTTTTTGAAGAGTTTGAGTAGGATTGGTACTAATTCTTTCTTGAATGCTTGGTAGAATTCACATGTGAAACCATCTGGTCCTGGGCTTTTCATTTTTGGGAGCTTTTTGATGACTGACTCAATCTCTTTACTTGTGATTGGTTTTCTGAGGTCTATTTCTTCTTGGGCCAGCCAGTGTTCGTTCATGCTTTTCTAGGAAGTCGTCCATTTCATCCAAGTTGTCTAGTTTATTAGCATAGAGTTGCTTGTAGTATCCTCTCATTATCTCCTTTAGTTCTGCGGGGTCAGTAGTTATGTCCGTTTTCCCATTTCTGATTGTGTTTATTTGCATCAGCTCTTTTTTTTTGATTAGCCAAACTAATATATCGATTTTACTGATTTTCTCGAACCAGCTTCTGGTTTTGTTGATTCTTTCTATTGTTTTCCTGTTCTCAGTTTCATTTATTTCTGCTCTAATTTTTGTTATTTCTTTCCTTCTGTTTTCTTTGAGGTTAGTTTGCTGTTCTTTCTCTAGTTCCTCCAGGTATGCAGTCAATTCCTCAATTTTTGCTCCTTCTTCTCTTTTAACATAGACATTTAGGGTACTAAATTTCCTCCTCAGCACCACCTTTGCTGTATCCCTTAAGTTTTTGATGCTGTGTTTTTATTTTCATTTGCCTCAAGATATTTACTAATTTCTCGTGTAATTTCTTCCTTTACCTGCTGGTTGTTGAATAGTACGTTGTTTAGCCTCCATATATTTGTGAATTTTCCAAACTTCTGCCTGTTTTTTATTTCCAACTTCATTCCATTATAATCCAAGAAAGTGTTCTGTGTAATATCAATATTTTTAAATTTGTTTTCCATTTGAGACACTATTAAGACTCAGTCAGGTGGTGTTCTTCCTTGGGACAGTGAATCTAATGAACTGATCTCTGCTTAATCGAGTTTATAGGATGGTCTTCCGGGGAGTAAACATGTGACAATATATTTTAAGAGTGTCTATCTACTCCCTTCTGCCACTGACAGTACTAGATATTTTTTTTATAATTAAATTCAGTTTTATTGACATATATTCACACAGTACTAGGTATTTGCAGTGTGTGAAACTCTTCCAATCTGACTGGCAAGAAGTGACATATTATTCTTTTTTATTTAGTAATTACCTGATTATTAATGAAATTTAATAAATGCTAGCAATGCCATTTTTATCTTAAGTAAGTAAAGCATAAAACCACAACTATATCACCACCATCATCATAAATTGGAAAGGAGGGCTGTGCCCAGTCCAAGGATTTAATTCATAAACCTACAATGAGTAATTAGAAAGCACTAGCCCAGTCTTTGCAGGTAAAGTGAAAGCTGGAAGTCAGACGTGCAGACTCTAAGTGCACTCTTAAAGAATGGGCAGGGTTTGAAAGCCTGGTGAGGCCAGTGCAGTCTCAGGAGCAGGTTACACAGCGCAGGGCTGCAACCAGGACAAGCATGTTTCCACTAGAGTGGGCCTGGGAGCTCCGTGCAACAGGCAACAGTGACCGGGGACATGCTGGGTTTGCAGCGTCCTTCAGAGGCGCTCCAGGAGCTCTGCAGAAGCTCACTCACTTTCCTGAGACCGGACAGGGCAGGCCCAGCTCCCCCTCTTCGCCAGAACCTACTATTTGATAGTAAGAGTAAAATAAAGTGTCTTCTCTTCCTGTGGGGGCTGGCTGCTGACCAACGGAGACACTTGGTATTTGGCCACAGTTTTTATGGACCATTTGGGACTAAAATGCCATTCTCCATGTGCTCTCAACCATGGAGACAGTTCCTTCTTTATCTCACTGGATTAAAATGGGAAATGCACCCTTATTTCTGTCCGTGCCATCTAGTTATTCCATCTTGCCTCATGGCACAGCCACCCCCGATCAAAGCCCCCAAGGACCTGATGTTCACTGTCCCCATAGACACCATACCCCAATGTTGCTGCGACAAGCAGCAGCGCCCTGCAGCAACCTAAGGGCTGCAGAGGGAGGGCCTGCATCAGTTGCCCAGACAGGATACCTGGGCTGGAAGGGCCAGCATCATCGGGAGCCCCCAGGCTGCAGCTGCAGAAGGAGGGGAGAGGCAGGGGTTACCCAGGGCAGGGCGACCGTGAGAAGCAGGGCAGCAGGGAGGAGCAGAGTATCCTCCACCCATAGTGCCAAGCTCCTTACATCCCACACACCTGTGGGAGACGGCGTGGAGGCACAGAGAAGCTGAGTGACCTGCCCAAGGTCACACTGCACATGGGATTGCCTAGCCTGGGGCCCACTCTTACCAGATACTATGCCAGCTCCCAGGAACTGGTATGAAACACACAGGTAAGAAATGGAACCCATCAAGGGCACAGCATATTACAAGTGTTCAGGGCCACAAACAGCAGATGCACTGGCTCCTTGGCCACAGGGAAGGACAGGCGAGGGTGAAGAGCAAAGGCTGCGAGGGAACGGCCTGGCAGGGCAGGAGGTGAAGGTGAGGGTGGCGGGGAGGAGATGCTGCCTGCCCTGCTGGGCGCAGGGTCCAGCGTTACCTGAGGGCTCACGCTGGGGCACAGAGAGGGGAGAGGGCACAGGGAGGGGTGACGCTGAAGGAGCCCAGGTCCATGTTGAAGAGGAGCCTGCTTGGCTTTTCATTAGATTTTGGTTTTTCCTTATCTCCCCACCGTCCTTCTACATTTATCTTTATCTTCTAGAGCATCTTCCTTCCGGGAAAGACCCCCAGTCCTGTCTTCCGATCCCCTCCACTGTTCCTCAGTTCCATCTGCCACGACAGGTGGTCTCCCTTTGTGCCCTGGCCATAGCCTGGAGCCTGCACAGATCACACTAACAGGTATACACTACACTATACTATACTATTTTTTTTTTTGCTTTTACACAATAATTTATTTTCACTGTAGCAATTTAGAAAATAAAGGCATGCAAAAAGCAGACTAAAATCACACATAATCACCTAGAGAGAGCTATTATTTCTATTTTGATATATACTGACCAGACCCTTTCCTCTGCATATATAATAATAATAGCTATCATTTATTGAGTGCATCAACCATGCTAAGCGTTAGGCTCAATGCTTTACCTGGGTTGTTTCACTTAATCCTCACAATAGCCCAATGATGTAGTAACTGTCATTATCCAATTATATAAATTGGGAAACTGTGACATTGAAGTTAAAGAACTTGTATGAGACAATACAGCTAGTAAATGGTGATGCTGGGATTTGAATGTGGGCAGTCTCTCGTATTTTAATACAAAAAGTAGGATCATACTTGCCTTAGTTTGCCAGGCTGCTATGATAAATACCATACAATGGGTTGGCTTAAACAACAGGAAGTTATTGGCTCACGGTTTTGAGGCTAGAAGTCCAAAAATCAAGATATCGGCAAGGCTTGCTTTCTCCCCAAAGCGGTAGCATCCTGGTGCGGGCTGCCGGCAATCCTTGGGGTTCCGAGGCTTGTATTTCTGCCTCCTGTCACATGGCAATGTCTTCTCCTTTGTCATTTCTGTGTCTTCCAGGTTCTCTTTGTAAGGCCTCCAATAATCAGAATTAGGAACCACTCCCATTCAGCAGGGCCATACATTGTTGTGCGACCATCTCTCAAAATTGTGTTCCAAACCACACACTCCTGTCTTCTGTCATTCTGTAGTGCTCCCCCCCAGCATTCCCTGTAGGGCGGGTGTCTTGTTCACAAAGTCTCTCATTGTCTGTTTGTTGGAAAATATTTTGAGCTCTCCCTCATACTTGAAGGACAGCTTTGCTGGATATAGGATTCTTGGTTGGTGGTTTTTTTCTTTCAGTATCCCAAATACATCACACCACTTCCTTCTTGCCTCCATGGTTTCTGCTGACAGATCCGCACATAGCCTTATTAAGCTTCCTTTGTATGTGACGGATTGCTTTTCTCTTGCTGCTTTCAGGATTCTCTCTTTGTCTTTGACATTTGGTAAGCTGATTATTAAGTGTCTTGGCATAGGCCTATTCAGATCTATTCTGTTTGGAGTACGCTGCGCTTCTTGGATCTGTAATTTTATGTCTTTCATAAGAGATGGGAAATTTTCATTAATTATTTCCTCTATTATTGTTTCTGCCCCTTTTCCCTTCTCTTCTCCTTCTGGGACACCAATGATACGTATATTACTGAACTTTGCTTCATCCTTAAGTTCCCGGAGACATTGCTCATATTTTTTCATTCTTTTCTCCATCTGCTCCTTTGCATGTAGGCTTTCAGGTGTTTTGTTCTCCAGACCCTGAGTATTTTCTTCTGCCTCTTGAGATCTGCTGTTGTATGTTTCCACTGTGTCTTTCATCTCTTGCGTTGTGCCTTTCATTTCCATAGATTCTACTAGTTGTTTTTTTGAACTTTTGATTTCTGCCTTATGTATGCCCAGTGTTTTCTTTACAGCCTATCTCCTTTGCAATATCTTCTCTAAACTTTTTGAATTCATTTAGCATTAGTTGTTTAAATTTCTGTATCTCAGATGAAGTATACGTTTGTTCCTTTGACTGGGCCATAACTTTGTTCCTCTTAGTGTAGGTTGTAATCCTCTGTTGTCTAGGCATAGTTTCGTTGGTTATCCAATCAGGCTTTCCCAGACCAGAACAGGCTCAGGTCCCAGAAGGAAGAAATATTCAGTATCTGGTTTCCCTGAGGGTGTGTCTTAGAAAACTGCTCCACTCTGTGCCTCGGGTCACTGTGCTTTTCTGCCCAGCAGGTGGTGCCTGTTAGCCTATAAATCTTGACTGGTGTGAGGAGGTATGGCCATGTTCCCCCAGGCTCTGGGGTCTGGTTTTGAATGGAAAGGGCCCCACCCCTTTCCTCTTAGAGAAGATAGACCCCCTAGGGGGAGGTCATTAGCTTTTCAATCGTCTCTCTCTCTCTGCTTGTGCTATCTCCACCCTTCTCTAAGTCACAGGTCCTGGGAACTGTAATGGCTGGGGCTTTCTCCACTGAGCCGAAAAAAGAAACAGATAGTCCCCTTCAGACCAAGTCCAAGCAAGGTCAGTCATCACCCAAAGCCTCTGTCTGTTTTCTGGGGATTCGTACTTGTAGTGAGCAGTTCATACTCGCTACTTAAAACCCTGGTTGGAGCTCAGCTGAACTATATTTGCTTTCTGGGAGAGAGCTTCTCTCTGGCACCACGAGGCTTTGCAACTCGGGCTATGGGGGAGGGGTCTCCCGGCTTGGATCCACAAGTTTTACTTACAGATTTTATGCTGTGGTCTCAGGCATTCCTCCCAATTCAGGTTGGTGTATGATGAATGGACGGTCTTGTTTGTCCCCCCGCAGTTATTCTGGATTATTTACTAGTTGTTTCTGGTTTTTTTTAGTTGTTCCAGGGGGACTGTTCAGCTTCCACTCCTCTCTATGCCGCCATCTTCCCTCCCTCTATACTATACTATTTTATAAGTGCAACCCAATCTTACTAGTAAAAAAGACATGCAGTTTAAAACAATGTGAGAGTAATGTTTTTTTTCACTACCAGACTGGAAACCTCCTGCGAGGCCAGGGAAGGGAGAGGCCCACCCTTGACACACCGTTGGTGGAGGTGTAAACCTTTCCAGAGGACAGTTTTTGGCAAGATATCTTAAACTTTGTAACACGCATATGTTTTTCGTATAAAGAAATTTATCCTGAGAAAATAACTGGACATGTGTGCCATGACCCACCAGAGGGGGTGGCTGCAGTCTGGTTTATAAGGGGAGCCACCAGAAGAAGGTGACCCCAGGAAAGCCCTGGCCGGGTGGACGTGGAGTCCCCTGGGGCCTCTGTGGTCAGGTTACCAGTGAGCTGCAGGCTCTGAGAGGGCCCAGGGACCCTGGCCAGCTCCTGGGGCCACAGGTTTCCCGCCTTGATGATGAAACCATTCTCACAGCGAATGTCCACAAATAACTGCTGTTCAGTGAATAAAATGCACCTACTCAACGGAAAGCTCCCTTAATAAGCAGAAGAAAGGCTGCACAGAACTGTTTCTCAAGCGTCGAGGGGCCCCAAGCTCGTGTGCTGGGGTCAGCCCCTGAGATAGCAGACGGGGGAGGCTGCAAGATGGTCCTTGGATCTTCAGGTGCACATAGGGTATCTGCACTCCTGGAGAGAAGCTTCCAGAGCCATGGGGAGCCCCTGCAGCTCCCCTGAACTCAGATTACAGAGAAGAAAAGATTTCGCTGTGTTGGGAGCAGGTTCCAGGAAGCTCAGGCTTACTTCTGCCTGTTGTCACAGCACTTGCTCGCTTGCTCAAGGATGGGAGGAGGCTCTAACGGGAAGCGGGAGCAAGTTTCTAACTCCCCACTGTGCCCCTCTCTCCCTTTCAGTCTATTCAAGGTTCTGTGGCAGCTCACTACTCCAGCTCACTTCTGCCTTTCTTATTAACAATACAATAGAATGAATCATGCTTAAATTACAGGTCAATTATTTCTGTGCTCACATCTAACGATTGGCTTACTTATCAAGATGTATCCCCAAAGATCTGTATTTTTAGAAAAGCCCAAAGATAGAGGTGCTTTGCTGGTGCCACCTGAGCAGAGTACACATTAGAGAATTAAACGCAGCTCACATCATTCTCTCCCCTTCAAGGGCGTCTTCCAACGTAGGGTCCAAGCTGCTCTCACAAAGATACGGTGGGCCTGGTTTATTCATTTGACTCTGAAGACTGGATGTATATATATAAAATCAACTAAGTAACATCAAGCCAAAAAAAAAATACGTTCAGGGGGTCCTAGTGTCAGCTGGCCCTGGGGAGGAGCAGCTGCAGGGGCGTCCCAGGCTCTGGAAGCTTCTCTCCTGCCTCTTCTTGCTTCCTGTGGGAAGGAGGAGCACAGAAACCGTGCGTGCATCTGGAGGGTCTGGAGACATGCTGTGTGGTGAGGACTCTGCCCAACTGCAACACTACCTTATTTTAGGTGCTCTGCTTCTTGTTTTTATAATTAAATACACGCGGGGAAACCTAGTACCTGTGGAAAGTGCCACCTTTCTCTCTGGGCTTCTCCCAGGTGAGTGGCAGCTGTCGCTGGTCTGTTGGGAGGGTCTCACTGAACCCTCAAAACAATAAGGTGGCAGTTCCTGGGAAATGAGGTGAAGAAAGGTAGAGCCTGTGCTCTCCATGACAGGTGCCAATCTGCCCGGTGGGCACCAGAAGAAAGCCTCCTGTCATTGGAAACAGAACTGCTGTGAGCGAGACAGCTGTAAAATGGCTCAAAAGATGGTTTTTTCACAATTTAACCAGCACCCTCTGTGAACAAGCTCTTCTAAGAGACAAAAGCAGTCTTTCTACAGACGGGATCCAGGACAGGATTCCTACCCCCGAGACTCTCCTGTGCTTATTTGCTCCTGGGGACGCTTGGGGCAACCTCAGAGGGGAATGGGGACAGGCCCCGGTGACGGGGTGCTTCCCAAGCAATCATGTGGAAGAAAGGCCTGATGCTCCCCCTTCCTTCTCCAAGCCACAAAGCTGGGAGCCCAGCACAGGCCCTTCCGGGAGGCAGACGCGGGTAGAGCTGGACACAGGGCGCCTCGGCCACCAGGCTGTGGCATCAGAGCAGGACACCGGGCAGCAAGCTCTCCATCCCCAGGGGCCCCTGCCTCGTAACGCCAGGGCACGTGATGGGCAGGTGTCTCCAAGGAAGATGTCACAGATAACTATGCAAAGACCTTGATGTATTCAGGAAGCTTCTGTCCATGTGGTTACAAAAAAGAGGAGGGCGCAATGATTAGTTGCAGATGATATCATTGCCTACCTATGAAAGAACTAATGCGAAAATTATTAGAACTAATAAAAAAGTTCTATACACTGGTTGGTTAGCAAAGAATAATGAAATCAAGAGCTGTTCTATACACTGAGGTAGTAGAAAATTAAATGAAGAAACAGCTTCCATTCATAAAAGAAGCAAAAATATAAAATACCCAAGAATAATGAGATATAAAATCTATAAGCCTTCCATGAAAAAATCAAAACAATGCTTTTTGTAAGGACACAAAAAGCCTCAAATAGTCAGTAATATCCTGGATAAGAAATTAAATAATAAAATATTAATTTAATGCAATTCCAATAAATTCTCCAAAATAATTTTGGGGACTTTATGAAAAATGATTCTGAAGCTTATGTGGGAGAATAAACAGGCGAGACAAGCTAAAGAAAGTGTAAGAAGCATAAGTGTGTGGGGAGAGGAGACGTCCTGTTGAACTCTAAAACACGGAGAACGCCGTGGGGAGCTGGTGCAGAAGCGAGACAGTGAGACAACCCGAGGGATGGCCTTACTAGGGCTTGAAAGGGCATTTCCGATCAGCTTAGAAAGGATGATTCTATTGGTGAATGAGGAGAGGGCAATTAGATAACAATCTGTTTACAAACAAAATTAACTGTCAAGTGCTAAATATAGCGTACAGTAAAATAATGCTGTTGATTTATAAAGAGCACTTCTATGTAAGAAAGGGAGCAACATCACAACAGAAAGACAGCAAAGCAAGTGACAGTGGAAAAAAATACCAACAGTCAATAAACTTACAGAATTATGATTAACCACACAAGCAATCAAGAAAATGCAGAAATAATGTGGCACAGAAGGAAGGGCCTAGAATGTGAAAAAGAGGTGCCGTGCATGGTTAGAAGCCAACCTGGGGCCCCGACTGCCTGGCGTGAGTCCGGGCCTGCCTCTCATAAGCTCTGGGGACAGGCTGCCTGTTACCGTCAGCACAGTGGAGACGACGGGCTCGCTGCCCGCACAGGGCCGTGGCAGCCAGCATGGCCACCACTCAGGAGGCCCCAGGAGAGCCGATGGCTGGTGTCATGGGAAGGGCACACACATGCCCCAGACTGCATCAACAGGTAACAAAAGCCATAGAAAAGTACAAATTTGGGGTTGGCAATACCATTTACACATTGTCCAGACAAATGCACACTACTCCTGCACAAGGAAGCCAAAAACAGATGAAGAACTGGACATTAGACAAAGAACTCGACTACTAGTGCTTGTTTAAATTCATTACAGTTCATCCATAAGACTAAATACATGAAACTATTAAAATCATATTTAACAGCAGAGGGAAATGCTAACAATATGTAAGTAAAAACACACATCAGAGCATGATCCCAACTTTATAAAAATACACACGCAGAGACACACACACACACTTTACATAATACAAGGTTGCAAGAATAAACTTCAAAATATAAATTTGGGTAATAGTGCTGGAGTATTTTCCAATTATTCAATAATTAACATCAATGACTTCTTCATTTATGAAAATGAAACAAGCCCATGTAAAAATAACTGTGCCTGGCGCGTAAGCAGAGGTCCCCGAATCTTGACCGGATGCCCTGATGGGGGTCCGGGGCCCTGGGGCCTCCCTCCCTCGCCCAGTGGAGCTTTAGCCACTTGGCTGGAGGTGCCCTCCTTCTGGGGAACATGGGGCTGCACTTCACTGGGCTATGAAGGACGGGGTACTGGGAATGGTGCTGGAAGAGGCTGACTTCTTGTTCAACATGGCTGACTAGACGCAGAGATATCTTGACTCTTTCCTAAAAAAACACCAAAAGGACAGTAAAATATATTTTTTTAAAGACCTAAGAATCCACAGAACAAAGACTGCAGGGAAGGCTGGACAGCAGATTTGTCATCAAGACTTCCGAAGACAGAGAGCAAGGTGGTGAAGGTAATGGATTCAACAGAGGAGGCTGTGGCTGCACCCAGGGGACAGAGCAACAGCACCTTGACACACTGAGGATGGGCCCTGAAGCTTGCTCTGGCCACAGGAACTGCAGCTGAGCCTGAAACTGAGCCTGGAGCTCTGAAACCAGGCTAACAGGCGGCCAACCACCGGCCAGGAGAGAAAGGCCCTTCTATATCACCTGGCCGCCAGCTGGCCCTGCTGAGCACAGGCCCAGATCTGCAGCAATGCAGAGCAACCCAGCAACAAACAAATGACCGCTGTTCTAAGCACCGTATCTGGGGTGGTCTGTCATGCAGCAAAAGCTAACCGAGACACTCCTGTAATAGGGGCTGCCACCTGCCACTCAAAGCACAAAGGGCCTTGCCCAGCCTTGGACACTATAATTGCCTTCCATTTTACATACAATGAACATTTAAATCATTGATCCTGAACTAAATATATGAGGGATTCAGACCTCAGATCCTTCACAATGCAAAAATTATGTTATTACATCATTATATTTGAAATAGCTTGTGGTACAGGAATACTAGAAGATTGAAAACCACGGTCGCAGCACTAGACCACACTGGGAAGCATTCTACAGGCCTGTCAGACTGTTTGGGAGCAGGTCTGTGATGGGCACAGGAAACTAAGCACATGGGCAAGGGGAAATGATTAACTCCAGGGAAAACAAAGACTGTCCAAGAAAGCACACAGCCAGTGCCTAAGATGAAACTCTGGAGTAAGCAATGTATACACAAAGCATAATGACGACACTGAATAGTTCCTTAATAAAAGGACCATGAATTTTATCAAAATTCACCCATGAATTGGCCATGCATGTTTGAGCGTGGGTATTGGGGGGCTGGGGGAGAGAGAGCTAAGTCATTCTGCAGAGTGGAAAATACTACGTGAAATCTTAAACAGAAAGACAAAGCTGGCTATTAAGAATGACGGAGCAGGCCGCAACAGAAGAGATGGGACTGGGTGCCCAGGCAGGGGTTGACAGAAGGGCAGGGCTCTGCTGCTTTTTGTTAACTCCACCCTACTATTCGACTTCTAAAGTTAGGAATGTGTATTTCTTTGATAAAATTAAGAACAAAATAGCACAGCAAACCCAAAAAGCAGCAAATCCAGCTCACTGCCTTTCAATTGCCTGTGCTACCCTGTTTGGCTAAGTAACAACCCACCGGATCCAAGGCCCTCGCCTGCCCTCTCCAGCCTCCGCCACCCTGGGTGTGACTGTGGCTACCCAGCTGGGGGCCACAGCCAGGGGAAAGAGACAGGCCAGGGAGGGAGGGGCGAGGGCTGTGGGAACCAGGCACGGCGAGGAAGGAGCTGTGAAGAACAGGGTGAGGCTACTGTATGAATCCTCATGAGGGGCCTTACCCGAAATTCCCAGCTAAGTTATATTTTACAATTACTTTTTAATTCTGAAATCCTATTCAAATTCACTGAAGATTTTATGACACTAATTACACTGTGTGCTTGAGAAATTCGCCTAACAAAATCCACCACGAAACGTCACCAACAATATGGTGGCCTCTGAAGAGACCTAAAGTCCACTAATGGGCTGATATGATTACATAGTCTGAACAGCTTTTATGCTTTCCATTTTGAATGAAAAAAGAAAACAGGTGTTTGGAACAGAAAGAGAAAAGGTAACCTTGAGCTTCTCCCAGGGCTCCTGGGGCCCAGAGACTGGCCCCCAGCCACCTCCTCTCGTCAGGGTCAGGTGGGCCTGCGGGGAGTGGTGGGGGGTGAGCTCCCCCAGGGACCCTCCTGCCCTGGGCATGGCCGCCTGCATGCACTGTGGTGAGCACTGGAAGGAGAGCATTCTGCTGAAGCCCTGGGCAAGGACAGGGATGGAAAGGGCCCTGCCGCGAGGGCCTTCTTTATGTCTCTTTCTTCCCGGTCCTAGTCCTGATGACCTTTCACATATCAGGGATTTGTTATTTCTCAATTGCTGACATGTTTATTTTTTCTGGTAAAAGCTACAAATTAAATTGACACATAAATGAGAACATAAAAACTTGCAGTCACCCTTAATCCTACCATGCACAAGTACCCAGCAGTGCATGTGTCGGGTGGAGTCTTCCAGGCATGTGCTGTCTGAGTGCCCCTGGCAGGCGAGGATGGGGTGTGCAAAGGGGTAGTGGAAATCCAGCAGAAAGCAGGGTTCAGCAGGTAGCCGCCAAGTGCTCTCCACAGCCCGGCTCTGCACTGGGCCTGCTGGGAGCCAGAATGGAGACTGCGTGCAGCGCAGGAAGCACAGAAACCTGTGAACTGCCACGGCTGTGAGGCAGGTGTGCAAAGGGGTGTGGGCCTCCTGGTCATGAGGCTGCTCTGAGAGGAGAGGGAATTCCTGAAGATTTCTAAAATGAGAGAGGTGAAGGACTGTGACAGCAGAAGTTCAAAACATTGCTGGTGAGTAGGACAGACCCTCATGCTCCACCTGGGCTAGCCACAGGCACTGGGGAACAAAGAGCAAAGGGTCGAATTCTTCAAAAATTGCCTTTTGGATTCATAGAAATGCCAGGCTACAGGTTGAAAAACAAGGCAGGACAAGCAGTCTGCTGAGGGCTGCTCGTGGGCAGTCACTAAAGCTCCTGCAAATGAAGGCAGCTTCCTGAACAACTGAAACTGCCCCTGTGCCTTGCTGGCATAGGGCCACTTCCTGCGGCCGACCATGGGCACCCCTTCCAGCCCAGTCCTGCAGACCCAACACACTGCCATGCTTGGGGAGACCTAGAAGCCCGCAGGTGGGGCGGCCCAGCTGCCCACATGCACAGCATAGGTGTGAGGTCTCCCCCAGCTGTGGCTTGCACCCTGCCTGGTCAGATGCTCTCCTCTGCCCTTGCCGCCAGTAGGAAGAGCTGGCCAAGGCCAGCAGTCTGCCTTCTGTGCAGGGCAGGCGATGGCCACTGCATGTGTGTTTGCGGACTCCTTGAGCGCCTCTCCACGAAAAGTCCTGAGCTTTTGTGAAAGAGTTCAGAAGTGGTTGGCTGCTGCCAGAGCCCCTCAATCAAGACAAGTAAGACCTTCATCACCCACGGCCTTCAAGTTGCTTAGAGGGCTGAAGGCAAAACACGATAAAGCTCAGACTATGAAACAGCTTGGAAAGGGTCCTTTCCTTAGTCTGTCTGGTGATGAATTAGAAGGCAGCGGAATCAGGGCAGGAAGCAACAACAATCCTGAAACAAACCAACAACCGAACTTCGGGGTCTCGAGATGAGCTTCCCAGTACCCCCCCACCCTGTGAAGACAGAGCCTGAGGACCCGAGCACACAGGCCAGGATGCATCCTGAAGGCCCAGAGTGCACCCAGGACTTGGTGCCCAGGAGAGGGGACTCAGAGCTGCTCCTGGTCCACCTCTTAGGTGCAAGCGGCCCACGGGGCTCACTTGCTGTGGCCGCTCCCCCACAGCAGCTCTGCCACCACATCTTCAGATGGAACCGTCACCAATAGCAAGGGCACATTTACTTCTCCCTCTTCTTACGATGACTATTAAATAAACACACCTCCCACAGAAACAGGAGGGTAACCAGGACTCCGGAGATGAGGGAGTCACAGGCCAGGGGCAGGACACAAGGCAGCTGGAGTACACCAGCACCCAGGCAGGCAAATGCCTCGAGAAGCCAAGGCCTTGGTGGGAGGTCGTCTACCAATGGGCAGGTTGGCCTCATCTAGAGAGCACCTCAGAAGCCTCCAGAAACATAGAGCCAAGGGCTTCTCATGTTCTCCATCTTCACCACCCCTGTGGCAGCCCTGACCACACATGCCACAGAGAGCTGGTAATGCGGCCAGTCCAAACGGAGAGGAGTGCCAGGTATCTAAGTGCAACAGGTCCCGAAGACTACAATCAACAAAAGAACGCAACGTCTATCTCCCTAATGATTTTTACATTGTTGAAATGACAATCTTTTGAATACAGATTAAGTAAAATGCATTCCCTGAGTCTCCCTTTGGGTACCAGTCCCCGGTGGCCCCGCCTCCTGTCACATGCTGGTCTAAGCTCCTCCACGATGTCCTCCAGCTGGTCTCTGAGGCCAAGAGAGTAAGGCACAAGTGGTATCTGCTGCTTCCAGGATTAGGATGTAAAAATGCCAAGGACCATCACCCCAGGCAACCCTCTGGGAGCAGCCCGAGGTGGGCAGGGACAGGGCTGCCAAGGCCACACAACAATGGGGAGAGGCCCCCCTGGCCCCCGTCCTGACTGCACCCCCACGAGACCCTGTGCTACCCCCCACCAAGCTGCTCCTGGATGCCTCCCCCCAGAAGCCACGAGACAACACGTGTCTGTGTGTTAAGCCATGAGTCTGGGGGCGATTTGTCACGCAGCAGCAGATGACTATTACACTGGTCTCTTTTTGCTTTTATAAAACGTGGCTACTAGAAAATTTAAAATTACCTGTGCAATTTTAATATGCCTGTATATTTCTACTGACAATGCTGTTCCATATGGTTCTAAATACAATGAGAGCAGCCCACAGACCTTCACAGCTGGCCAGTTATGTAATATAACTTCTCTACTTACTACTTAGATGAGTTTCCTTCAAATTTATTTAATTTTAAAATCCGGGTTCAGATTTTAGAAATTTTCCAAAGTCCATAAAAAAGCCTATACATTTTTTTTTCTTATTTAAGTGAAAATAAACCATAATTTTTTCCCCAATTATAAAAGGTTAATCGGAAAAACTGAGAACTGAGACAAAAGCCTCAGGAAGAAATGAACAAGGATTTGTGAACACGGCTCCCAGAGGTGGGCGACCTGTTAGTGCTTCCTCCCACTGGTCAGTGCTGTATTACGGACACTCCTGTGTTTTTAGGACTTTGACAGTGAGCACGCTCTGTATTTTAAACAGCCTCTGGAGCTCCAACTTTCAGTGGCTGGTGACCATGTCATGTGTGCCCCACAGCCTCCGCACCCAGAGCCACAGTGGGACACGTGGGTCCCAGGGAGTTGGCATAACTGCCCAGCGGGCGGCCTCGGACACGGACCTCAGTGTCACAGCTTGTTAGGGGAAAGCCTTAGAGCCCGAGTTAGGTGTCGACAAGGATGGGAGAGCTCTGGAAGGCTCCTCAGGACCTGGGCCTGCGTGGAGGTGGATGACCCCGCTCCTTCCCACGTGGAGGTGGACGCCCTCCCGCCCCGTGGCAGCCCCTCATGGAGGTCAGTGCCCTCCTGCCCCGCTCAGCTCCGCGTGGAGGTGGACGCCCTCCCGCCCCGTGGCAGCCCCTCGTGGAGGTCAGTGCCCTCCTGCCCCGCTCAGCTCCGCGTGGAGGTGGACGCCCTCCCGCC
>PVKY010001586.1:0-30793 GCA_004027775.1 Bradypus variegatus | reverse complement strand
GGGACTAATCAGATTCACTCACTCGTTTCAGAATGCAGACTTCTAGTTTCGCCAGATGGACGTTCCCTGTGGCTTTAGGAGACCTCCTAGCTACTTTGGAGGTGACGTTCTGGGTCACTTTCTGGTTTTTATTCATTGTTTTTCACGGAGGTGTCTCCTTGCTTTGTCTCACCTAGCCGCCATCATAGGTTCTCTCTATTTATTCTTTCTAGACTCAGGGCCCACAGTGGGGAATTTCTACCTCTTCTGCATGCCCATCTTCCCCAGAAAAGACCTATGCTAGGAACTACCCATTTTGGTAGTATGCCAGGCTGCTGTCCTGCCAGATCAGGTCTGGTTTGTAAACCTGAGTGTGATTGAAGCCTGCCTGGGACTTTGCCCAACAGCTGGGCTGGGGAGTTAGAATCTTTTCTAGCCAAGAGGCTTAGCTTCAGCCACCCTCAAGGAGGGACATTCTTGGTGCTGATGAAGACTTGCTTAAAGGAAGGTCACGCAGAAAATAGGAACAGAAAGGAACTTTCTCAACATGTTAAGGGGCATTTATGAAAATCCCACAGCAAATACTATGCTCAATAATGAAAGACTGAAAGGTTTCCCCCTAACATCAGGAACAAGACAAGGATTACCACTGTCATCACTGTTATTCATCATTGTGCTGGAAGTTCTAGCCAGAGCAACCAGGGAAGAGAAAGAAATAGGCATCCAAATTGGAAAGGAAAAAGTCAAATTGTTCCTATTTGCGGATGACATGACCCTGTATACAGAAATCCCAGAGAATACACAAGAAAGCTATTAGAACTAATGAACAAATTCAGCAAAGTTATGACAAAATATAAACATGCAGAAGTTAGTTTGATTCCTATACACCAGTAATGAACAATCTGAAAAGGAAATCAAGAAAAAAATTTCCATTTATAATAGCATCTAAAAGAATGAAATACCAAAGAATAAAATTAACCAAGGAGGTGAAAGACTTGTACGCTGAAAACTGTGAAGCACTGCTGAAAGACATTAAAGACCTAAATAAATGGAAAGACAGCCCATGTTCATGGATTGGAAGCCTTAATATTGTTGAGATGACAGTACTGCCTAAAGTGATCTACAAATTCAGTGCAATCCCCTCCAAAATTCCAGCAGACTTTTTTGCAGAAATGGAAAAGTGGATTCTCAAATTCATATGGAGCTGCAGGGGGCTCTGAATAGCTAAAACATCTTGAAAAAGAACAAAGTTGGAAAACTCAAACTTCCTGATCTCACTAATAAGAAGTAAATATACTGAGCAAACACATGGAGTTAATATTTGTAATATAGGTTACCAGAAGACAGAATGAGGGTAGAGAATGGGGTCTGATGCTTAATTTGTGCAGAATTTTTAATAAGGTTGATTGTAAATGTTTGGAAATGGATAGAGGTGATGTTAGCACATTATTGTCAGAGTAGTTAATAGCGCTGAGTCGTGGGCATGATTGTGGTTGAAAGGGGAAGTTTAGGGTCGTGTATGTTACTGGAAGGAAAGCTAGAGGATGAAACGAGGGACTGTATAACACAGCGAACCCTGTTGTGGACAATGAACTTGGTTAATAATACAAAGATAAGAATTTTCTTCCATGCACTAGAACAAACGTATGTCATTTTTACAAGGTGTTAATAATAAGGTGGTATGTGGGGAAAATGCAACGAATGCAAACTATGACTATAGTTACCAGTAATATCATAATATTCTTGTATCAGTTGTAACAAAGGTACCAGACCAATGCTAAGTGTTAATAATAGGGGTGTGTAAGGGTGTGGGGGTTTTCTTTTTGGAGCAATGAATATTCTAGTCTTGATTGTGGTGATGAAAGCACAACTTGATGATTATACTGACAGCCATTGATTTTATATCTTGGATAGATTGTATGGTGTGTGAACAAAACTGCTTTTTAAAAAAGAGATTATAAGGGCCAATCGATATAAAATGTTAATCCACATAAAATGCCTAAAATAGTGTCTGGTATATATGCAGTAACCCTCAATAAATGTTTACCATCTGTGCCAGTTTGAATGTATTGTGTCCCCCAAACGCCATTATTTTTTATGTAATCTTGGGTAGGCAGATGTAATCAGTGTTGATTAGATTTCTTTGAGTGTTTCTTTGGAATGTGCCCCACCCAACTGTGGGTGATGACCCTGATTGGATAATTTCCATGGAGGTGTTGCTCCATCCATTCAGGGTGGGTCTCAGTTGATCAGTGGAGCCATATAAATGAATTGACATGACAGAGGAACTCAGTGCAGCTGTGAGTGATGTTTTGACGAGGAGCTACAGCCAAGAGGGACACTTTGAAGAAAGCACAGGAGCTGCAGATGAAAGACAGTTTGAAGGCGGCCAATTAAAGCAGACTCCAGAAAGCTTAGCTCCAGAGAAGCTAAGAGAGGACAAATACCCCAAGTGCAACTAAGAGTGACATTTTTGAGGAACTGCAGCCTAGAGAGGAACGTCCTGGGAGGAAGCCATTTTGAAACCAGAACTTTGGAGCAGATGCCAGCCACGTGCCTTCCCAGCTAACAGAAGTTTTCCAGACACCATTGGCCATCCTCCAGTGAAGGTACCTGACTGCTGATATGTTACCTTGGACACTTTATGGCCTTGAGACTATAACTGTGTAACCAAATAAACCCCCTTTTATAAAAGCCAATCCATCTCTGGTGTTTTGCATTCTAGCAGCATTAGCAAACTAGAACACCATCGTTAAAAAAAAATTATTTAGAGAGCTATATAATTAAAACCGTGGTATTGGCATAAGGATAGACATACAGACTAAAGAATGAGAATTCCACATCTCTGGCCAATTGATTTTCAACAAGGGTGCTATGATGGCTTGGAGCCATGTACCCCAGAAAAACATGTTATTGATCTCTTTCCATTCCTGTGGATGTGAACCCTTGTAAATAAGCTCTTTTGATGAGGTTATTTCAGTTAAGGTATGGCCTAGCTGAATCAGGATAGGTTTTAATCCTATTACTGAAGGGTTTATAGGGAAAGTCATGGAGAGAAAGAAAGCCATAGGAAACAGCCAGCAACTACCTGGAAGTCAACAGAACTCAGAAGAGAAGGGAGAAGTCAGGAGAGGCCACCATGTTTACTGCCATATAACAGAAAAGCCAAGGACCAGAAATCACCAGCAGCCAGCCCCAGAATGCCACGGTCTTCTGGGAGAAGGCATTGCCTTGATGACACCTTGATTTTGGATTTCTTCTAGCTTCAAAGCTCTGAAGCAATAAATTCCCATTGTTTAAGCCAAACCATTGCATGGTATTCGATTTAGCAGCCAGGAAACTAGAACAGTTTTTGGTGCCAGAAAGTGGGGTGCTGCTATTGCAAATACCTAAAAATGTGCAAACAGCTTTGGAATTGGGTAATGGGGTAGAGCCTGGAAGAACTGTGAGGACCCCGGGAGTGAGAGCTATAGAGAAAGTTGGTATCTTTAAGAATACATTATTAGTCATGAATGGAATGTTGGTGGCAACATGAGCATTAAAGGTCCTTCGGGCGAGGCCTTAAAGGGCAGTGATGAATGGGTCACTGGAAATTGGAAGAAAGGCGACCCTTTTGATACAGTGACAGAGAACTGGGAGAAATTGAGTTCTGATGTTGGATGGAAGGCAGAACTTGAAAGAGATAAACGTGGATATTTAGCTTAGGAAATTTCCAAATTAAGTGTGAGGAAGTTGCAGCCTGGTTTCTCCTTGCAGTTTATAGTGAAAGGAGAAAGGAAAGGGATAAGCTGAGAAATGAACTCTTTGCACAGAAACCGGAAATTGATGGTTTGAAATTCTGAGCCTATCCAGATAGTGTGCTCTGAGACCAGGACCAGAAGTGGCTCTGTCAGGAATGTCCTTGAGCATCCGGAAAGCAAGTCCCCAGAGGACAGGACTCCGTGTGAGGAAATAGATAGCGGTGACAGTTACTTAATGTCAATGAACTGTCCACTCAAAATGGTCAAAATGATTTTTATGTTATATATATATTTTACCACACTTAAAAATGATTACCAAAAAAAAATCACATGGCAATCAGGCTGCTGCCCTATTGGAGCCTCTCCTGGAACCAAGGTCTTCCTAGGGACCCTCCAGCTGTTGGTGCTGGGACCCAAAGGGCCCCGCCCCTCTCAGTCCCTGAGGCTATTTTTCTTCTGGGAGGGAGACCTCGTTGGGCCCCACCCCACCTCCTTCCCTGTTGGTCTCACCTGCTCAGAGGCACAGCTTGGGGTGTGTTTGTTCAGGATGTGGGGTTGGTTGATGAAGGATAATGGAACCAGAGCGTTATCTGTACCTCAACTGGGAGGCCGGAGTTCTGGGTCCCAGAACCCTGGGTGTGGTGCTGAGAGCAGGCTGGGCCCAGAGGTGGCTCTGCCTCTTTTTAGCTGGGTGAAAGCCAAGCGAGTTACCTGGCATTGCTAAGGCTTAATTTCTTTATTGCTTATGTGGGGATAATAATGGTATTTATTGCACTGAGGTGTGATGATGGAATGAGTTTATCTACATCAGGATGCTGAAATGCCTGAGCACGTACGTGTAAGGCCTGCATGAATATTAGCTGCCTTTGTCATCATCAGAATCATGGTTGTTGTCCTTGTCATTATTGTTATCATGAATCCCATTCTTTTGAAGAGGGGCAGGGGTCCAGGCAAATTCTTGAATTTATTTTCTTTTGTTTGGGAACACTTCTGGCTGGGTCTTCAACCCAAACCTGTCAGACAGGTCCATGGAGACGAGGAAGTGAAACCAGCCAGAGAGAGAGCCTGTCCCGTGCTGCCCGCCCCTGCCAGTGTGGCCTGAGTGCCTGCTGGAGATTATCTGGCAGGGGCTAGAATCCCTGATCCACTTCCTGCTTTCTGGATAGACAGTGCTCTGCTCCCAGGCAGCCAGGGCAGTGCGGCCCAAGAAGACTGAAGCATGTAAAAAATACCGAGCTCTTCATGGCATGAGGGGACCTGTGGGGAAGGAAGGGGAGGTACAGTGGGATGCTCTGTCCAGGCTCCGTTGGCATCTGTGGATTCTTGTGCCTCCGCTACCCTCGTTCTTGGGTTTCTAGCTCTACCCAGAAGGTTTTCTGGAAGAGAAAGTACACAGAGAGGGAGGCAAGAAGGGCACTGCATTTCAGCAGGACTAGGGTGGGTCCCCATTGTTCTGGGTTGGTGCCTTGTCTAGAGGGGCAGCTAATAATGATGGCTCGGATTTACGGAGCTCTTGGGGTGTGCACTGCACTGTTCTCGGTGCTCAATCCCAGTCAGCTTAGTTTATCCTCACAGATGCAACCCCAGAGGTTGGTACCAGGATTAACCCATTTCCCAGGGAAGGAAACAGCAGCCCAGGAAGGTGTGTCACTTACCTGAGTTTACACAGCTGGTAAGTGGCAAGCGAGGATTTGAACCCAGATGGTCCAGTACATGAATGGAGAAGTGGCTAAGGGGTCAGGTGCAGGTTGTGGATAATACTAGGGGCCTAACCTCTGCTTTTACTTTGGGTGTTTGGGAAGACCCAGTGATCCGAGCATGCTAGCGTGGGTTGTCCAGGCTAAAACTCATGGCAGTGGGGAACTCCAAGTGGTGTTCCTGAGCCTGGCATCTGCCAGGGGCAAATCTGGGGTTGACAGCAGCTGTCACTGCAGAATGGGGTGGGGGCGTCCAAGAGCCAGAGCTTGTTAGCAGCTGTTGCTCAACGGGTTTTACTGCACC
Source organism: Bradypus variegatus (assembly GCA_004027775.1). Classification (NCBI taxonomy): domain Eukaryota; kingdom Metazoa; phylum Chordata; class Mammalia; order Pilosa; family Bradypodidae; genus Bradypus; species Bradypus variegatus. The sequence goes on along the minus strand of PVKY010001586.1, from coordinate 25,073 downwards.
CTTCCCCTGGTTCTGTGACCTTCCCTCCCATTCCTGTGTGGCATTCCTGCCTATGTGTTTTCCCAGGGAGAGTAGAAGACTGGTCACGCCTCTGGAATTCTGGCGCACTGCCCTTCCGATGCCCAGAGCCCAGCCCAACCTGCAGGGAGTCTGGCACCCCAGAAGCACATACCCCAAAAGGTTTTACTTGGAAAGAAACAGGCAAATACTGGGATACAATACTGATATACACCCCCTTTGGTGGGGAGCTCGGGATCCGGTAGCTATTGCACAAACTCCCTCTGATTGACGTGCTCCTCTTTGGTGTCGATCAGTGGAACTCCAAGGGCCAGCCCCCCACAGGGGCAGGCTGTTCTCTGTCAAGGCATGGAGAGCCCTGCTTCCCTGTCAGACTAAAAAGTACAGGTAGGCAAAGAATCCCGGGTGGTTTACTCAGTCTGTGAAACAACTGATTTCTTGGTGCCCAGTGTTCACTGTGAGGTGAGAATTTTCTGCCTGCAGCAGCTCTGGGTATCCATGTCCAGGTACCTGGGCAGGGCAGAGCTGGGGCCCATGGATGTTGGCCTTGTAGGTGAGGGCTGCAGGGCCAGGCTGGCACTCTGTGGCATGGCTGGGAGCCCCAGGAGCTGTGGCAGTCTCCTCCAGCTCCCCTCCAGCTCACGGAGGGGTCATGGGCCGCACTTGGACCTTCCTGCCCCTCTGCTCAGGACAGCAGCAGTGAATGCAGCAGTAGCCGCAGGCTATCAGCAGCAGCAGCAGAACTGTGGCTGGAGGATGGGGAGAGAGGAGGCAGAGAGCACAGGAGACTCAGAAACGGGAGCACAGAGTGCTCTGCTTCCAGAAGCATGGTAGGGCCCTTCCCAGAGGCCTGGTTAGTGCCCCATGGTGTCTCGCCTCCCCTTGCTGCCCACCACCCAGAGCTTTACTTCCTGAATTGGGAATTCTGGGGGTCCTGCTAAGGCCCTGGTTTCCAACACGGCCCCGTCACTCGAGCAGCAGGAGTGGAGCTCCTCCCCTTGCCCCCTCCAGACCCTCACATCAGACAATTAGGGGAGCGCCTTTGGCTTCTCCCAAGGGATGTCTGCTTCTCTCCTGGATACTAGAAAGGGCCTAGGGTGCTATGGAGAATCTGAGTGCCCAACTCACCTGTGAACAGGAGGATGACCGAGAAGGCCACAATCTCGACAGGCTCGGCCTGCGGCAACCTTTGCAACTTGAGCAGCAGCCTCTCGCCCACGGAGTGCATCTCCTGTACAAAGTTTGGGGCTGCCATGCTGTGCCAGGTACCTGCCAGGCTGCACCAAGGAAGAGAGAGGACCTGAGGTTTCCACGGGACTGGCTCCACACTCGGCAGCACCCAAGATTCCGCCCTCTTACCCACCCTCAGCCCGCAGAACAAGTTCGTCAGGTCTCACCCATCATTCCTCTGGTGGCTCATAATGGAGGAAGGGTGTCAGTGGGCCCCTCAGCTCAGCAGTGGCCCTCAGCCCCCACCCAGCTGGCCCTGCCCGGGTGAGGGGAGCCAGTGAAGAGAGTGAGACAGGCACTGCCACAGGTTCTGCTTGGCCAGGCGGGACACTGGAGGGGTCCGTCAGCCAGCCAAGGTCAGGAAGTTTCTGACAATGGAGTGAAGTGACCTCACTGTTACATTCTTTTGTCTCGAGACACGACTCCCAGGCTTTGCCAGGGTGCCTTGGATTGGCATGGCTCCTTGCTGGCCCTGGGTCACTCAATACTTTGGGTGGAATCTTGGTGCCTCCCCCAGATTCCACGAGGGTGGGTGGGTGGGGACCAGGTTCAGAATTCCAGGGTCAGCTGTGGGTGAGAACAGACCAGGGATGTGGTCCTGCTTGGAGGATGCTGATCTGGGCCCCTGGAAACCCCACCTCTCCCACCAACCCAAAGACCCTCCCCACCAGCCCAATTTCTTACTGACACCTTGATTTTTGGGAGGAGAAAGACGAAGCTATGCCGCTCTAGTTTTTAACAAGGGGTCCTCTCCTGGTTGGGACCGAGCTGTGCGTCCCAGGGCTGGTGTGTCAGCCCTTCCCCTGCTGGCCCTGTCCAGGAGAACCCTGTCCACCCCTCTCCTCCCTCAGGTGTGCGGCCACCCGGCCCTCTCAGCCTCACGACTGAAGGTTTCGTCATTCTGCGGTGCCCAGGAGGCTGAAGGAGAAGAAGGTTCAGGCCCCAGTGTGTGCTAGGGGCCTCGGAGCTCCTTCCCATCTGCCTCCCTTCCATGGCACAGAGAGAGACCAGGGTCAGAGCCTTGTGCCTACCCAGCCGGGGCAGTATAACCGAGGCAGTGGCTCTGATCTGCTTTAATCATTGCTGCACCTTGTCTGGCCCCAGCTGGGCACGGGTGCCCTCTGTTGTGGTTCTCCCAGGGTGGCTGCTGCAGCCCGGTGCTGCCGCCTCTGCTCTGGCTTGTGTAGAACCTCCTCAAAGGTCATCTAAGCCAGCCCTCTGCCCTGCACGTGCTTCCTGCCCTGCAAGTGGTTGTGCAGCCTCTGCTTGAGCACCTGATGGTAAGGAACTCCCCGCTCCTAGGCAGCTCCCCCCAGGCCGTCCTGGGACAGCTTGGATAGGTCATGCCTCCTACTGACCTCACCCAGAACACTTCCGTCCTCCTCCTGCTCCAGGTCCTCCAGGAACTGGTGGCATCTGGCAGGGACTGCCTGCATCTCCTTTGCTACAAGATCACTTCTCTAATTTCTCCAGCTGCCTTTCATAGAACGCTGGATTTGAGTCCTGCCTCCCCCTTCTTAACTCTATGAACAGACGAGCCACTTCATATCTCTGTCCGTTTCCTCTCCTGGTCTTCAGTGAAGAAGAGGTGCCACTTTTCAAGGCTGTTGGGAGGGCGTTGCCTGCAGGAAACAGCCAGCCCAGCCCCTGGCACAAGGGAGGTCCAGCATAAAGGATCACTGGGGCAGCCTGGGTCTCGCTGGCTTTGGGGGCCCTTACATCCCCCGTACACTGTCCACCAACACTTCCCAAATGCCTTTCGGGTGTTCTGTGTCTCCTTCATTCCCAGGTTGTTTGCTATGGTGAGTGTGTGTGTGTGGTAACAATGAGGTAGCAGACAGGTGGTGCCACTGGGCACTGGGGTTTCCTGAGGGGCGTTGCTCCTTGAGGTAGACCTCCTACATTCCCTCATGCCTCACCCCGAGGTTTGCAAGTTCTCTGACAGTTTTCAAATGTACTAAAAGACAGAATCCTAGGATGGCACAGATCATCCCATCTAGTTTTGCCTCCCTCCTTTTACATTTGAGGAAACGGGGACCTGGAGAGATGAAGTGACTTGTCCAAGTCTCCCAGCTGGCACTCATCCCCACACACCACACAGACTCAACGCTGGCCCGTCCCAGGCAGGCCACTCTTTGACCTGCAGGCTAAGTTTGCCAAGGAAGCAGCCGCCCCAGGGTGCAGCCCTTGTGGGCTCAGTGCAGGTGCCAGGGCCCCCGACCCTGTTGGAAGCAAGTCAGCACCACCCCACACTCGTGAGTCTGGAACTCTGGCTGGGGCTGTGCTGTGCTTCCTGAGAACTGCATGTGCTGCTTCTCACCCAAGGGACAGATCTTATGTGCCCTGTTAGCTTCAATGTCAGACCCCTGTGGTCAGACCCGTTGGGGTTGCTCCCTGTGACCAGATGAAGCAAGCTGGGCCTCTCTTGTTCTGGGGCCTCTGACTTCCCCTCTCCCCGGTTTCCAGGTGGGCAGGAGCCTTCCTGTTCCTCTGGTTCTTGGAGGAGGGCATGGCATGTGCCAGAAGCCCTTGGGGTAGCGCACCTACTCCAAAGCCGGCACATCTGTCCTCAGCGCTTTTTCTGTCCTTGGTCTGACTCTTTCGGCCTGAATGGTCCTGTGCCTAAGCTGCCTGCTATAGCCCAGGAGAGACACTCCTTAGAAGAGGGTGCAGGCAGGATGTGGGCAGGAGAGCAGAGCTTTCTCACTTGTGAGCTCCCAGCCCAGAGACCCAGGGAGAGACTGCAGACAGTGTGTCCACTTGTGAGTGAGAAGTGGCATGGAGAGGGTGGTGATTTCAGAGGAGGGACGGTGGGGGTGGGGCCCAGGCTGATCTTCTGTGATGGAAAGGTGGAGTTTGTGAATTGGAAGCTTTGGATATAAAATCAGCATCCTCCAGAGGTTATGAAGGCAGAAGGCTGTGGACTCGTACCCAGTAGACCCAGGCCCTGCTCAGGAAAGAGGGTTGGTCTACACCAGCAGCAGGCTGTGGCCGTGGGCGGGTGCGACCGCCTGCCCTGAAGAGCCAGCTGCACCCAATCGGGTGCCCTACCCTGGGCCACTCGCTGGATCTTGTGTGCTCCATGAACGGTTCATAGCGATTCTGCCACCCAGAGCGGAACAGGAGCTTGGGCCTCCAGCTGAGCAGAAGAGCTTCCGTGGGGAATGGGAGCTGAAGGGGCTACAGCCTTGGTCCTGCTCTCGTTCTCCTAAGAGAGGGGAGGCTCGTTCCAGCAGCTCCCGGGCACTCTCCCAGTGGTCTATTTAAAGCAAGGCCAAGGGCATGCTTGATGCCTGGGTGCTGTCAGGTGACCACATGGCCTGTGTCCAGCCCGTGCACTGCAGTGAACCTGGTGCCCCGAGTGTTCCCAGCCTCAGCCAGGGGAGGTGTAAGCCTCTTCTGGCGATGGCCACCCCCCTTTTCCTTCCAGAGTTTGGAGGGAAGATGGGGAAGCCCAGTCTGGCCACTGATGATTCCATAACTTGCCAGTCTATCTCAGCATCACTGAGCTTCTTCCAAAACTGTACTTCCTGCCTGTAAACCAGAAAAACCAGAGTCTCTCCCAACCCTTTCTTGGGAGTGCCTGTGCTGAAGCCTTCTCAGAGTCCCTCCGGGTGCTGAGGGGAGGCCAGAGGCAAGTAGTGGCCTCCCCCGGGCCTGGAAGGGAGAGCAGTCTGGGCTGCCCTTCGGCCCTCCAGTTGCCGGGTGGCCTGCCTGGTCTTCTCGGAGCCTTCTGAGGGCGCTGCCTGTCTGGGGAGCCAGAGCAGATGGGAAAGCTGGCAGAACCGGGGGGACTAGAAAGCACTCCTAGTTTGTGTGGCATCCTCTGGCACAGAGCGGTGCAATGGAGCAGGCTGGCAGCCTGCAGGCCAGACAGCTGCTGTGTGGTCCTGAGGCTCCCCTCTGTTTCCTCCTGGCTAAACTGACACTTCAGCTCTGAGCCTCCATGTGGAAGAGAGAGCAGGCGTGTGCCTGGTGTGTGTTGGCAATTGATAAGCGTGGTGTGGTCAGGCCCAGGGCCCCAGAGGGCTTCTTGCTTCTGCCCCGTTACTCCGTCGTGGTGGGTCTGGCCACCCTTGCCCTGCGGGCTGTTATCTTGTTTGAGGAACAGCTAGAAGCCATAACCAACATTTGTGGGGTCCAGAGGCCTGACCAGCAACTCCCCTCTGATATGGGGAACCTGATATGGGAAGCCATATCAGGAAGCCAACCTGATATGGGAAGCAGTTGCACGACCCCTCGGCGGGAGCTTTCCAGGGCAGAAAGAGGCTGTGGCTGCTGCAGGTGGTGGGCAGGCACATTGGCACAGAAGCTGGGCAGCACTCTGCTGACCCCTTGGGGAAGGTGCCCCAGTGACCCCGAGCCAATAGCTGTGGGAGCGGCTTACCCCCACACACCCCCACCACCCTGCTCTGTCCCTCTATCTGTTGCATGGCTCCCATTGCCAGGCGTCTTCCTCTCTGGCCACCGACCCAGGCCGAATCCCATGGTGCCGCCGGACCAAGGGCACTTGGGCTGATCCTTGGTTCCTGCTTTTCCCTGGGTTGTTTTCCTTTCTTATTAGACTCTGGCCTGTTTGCTTTGGGGAAGACACCAGAGGGGACAGTGGAGGGACCCTGGAACCCTGGGTGAGGACAGGGGCGCAGGGAGAAGCGGGTAGCCTCGCCCCAGGGCCCTGCCCAAGGGCTGCTGTCAGTGCCGCTGGGCACAGCACCCTGCCCAGTCAGGGGCCTGGGTACCAGGGCTGGGTCTGCCTCTGGGTCCCCCCTTCCCTCCCAGCCTAATTGCCGTTGTCACCTTCCTACCCGACCCTGGGGTTTAGAGTCAGGCCCACACATTCCCAGTGCAGAGTCCAGGGCTCGCTGCCAGCAGGGAGACTTCAGGGCTCAGAGGGGCCCAGTGGGGCCCAAGGAGGAGTGCCTGGGCAGCGTCCTGAGCTGAAGACAGCCTGGCAGGGCGTGGGCTGAGCCCCCAGGGAGGGGGAAGCAGAAGGGCAGAGCTGCTGTGGATGGGGTGTGGCTGTGTTCTGAGGGTGTAAGCAGGGTATTGCCAGGTCCTGGGGGCCACCAGTGGTCTGGGCAGACCCTGCCCTGAACCTCCCCAGATGGGGAAAAGGTGGGGAATGGGGTGCTCTGCCTGGATCCTGGAAAAGGGAAGCTCAGCAAGCCGGCAGGGTGGCCATGCTCTCCCAAGCCAGGATGGCCAAATCCCTCTTCTAAGCCCCCCTGAATAGAAAAGGCTCAAACCGACTTGCAGCGTAAGCAGCACGCCCTGTACCCTGGCTGCCCAGCTCTGGGCAGAGGGTGGTGACCCCCGCCTTCCAGGCACAGGGACCCAGCAGGAGAAGGGCAAGCTCAGGTTTGACAGAGGCTTCCTGACTTCCCTGACCAGAAGCTGTGACCAGGGGAGTCCCTTGGCAGGGGGTCCCCTAAGTGGCACACATACACCCCTCCCCCCGCATGTCTGTGGTAAAGGCAGGACCCCCTTGCTGCTCCCTTCCCTTCACCACCCCCCTTCCTGCTGGGAAGCACCACTCACCTCTCACCTAGGAGCCCAGGTGTCGGGGTGGGGGTCGCCTGCACCAGGCAGCCTGGGGGCCCCTGCCTAGCCCAGCAGTGTCCGCAGTGTCTGCGGCCTCCCTCGGGCTTGGCCCTCGCACACCCCTCCTCTGTGGACGCGCTCTCCTGACCCGCCACCACTCCCCTCAGCGCCTCTTCCCGCCGAGTTCTCCCCGCTGACAGCTGGCTGCTGTCTCAGCCTCAGCTTTTTTGTTGTTGGTCGTCCTGGAGATCCAAGTGTCCAATTACAGGGCGGGCGGGGAGGGGACAGCGGCGGCACGAGCCGCAGCCCGTGCTCAGGCGGTCTGGGAACTTGTCCGACCACTTTGCTGGAAGAGGCTGGCACCCTGTGCCCGGCCTGCGCCCCCGGGCTCTGGTGGGGCGAGCACCCTCTCTCTGTCCTTCCTCCTCGCCTCTCCCTCCCGCTGCGCGTGTGCGGCTGCAAGCTGATGGGGCAGGAGGTGGGCTCACCTGTTACAGGCCAAGGGGACCCGGAGAGCAGCAGTGGCCCCAGGCCTTGGGATCCCCGCTGCGGGAGGCTTTCCTACCGTGCCCTGGGTCCCACAAGCACCCCCACCCCCGCCTGTCCTTCTTGCCACTCCTGGGAAAGAAAGTAAATGGAGGGGGAGCTGCCAGACGCCCCCTCCAGGCTGCATACTGGGCTTTGCAGCCAGCCCCGGGGAGGCCCTCTTGCCCATCCAGTCTCAAAAGGCAGCTTAGCAAGGGGCCTCTTCTTCCTCACAGCCCTGAGGGTGGAGGAGCAAGCTGCTGTTCTTGCCAAAGTAGCAAGTGTCTGCTGCCCCCCCCGCCGCCTCCTTGGGCTACAGGGAGGGGCTCCTGAGCCAGTGGCGGGGCCTTTTGACATTTGGCTGGTTGTGCCACCCCAGCAGATCAGGCTGTACCCGGAGCAGGGTGAGCCGACCCCAGCCCGTCAATGGGGCCCTTTGAGTCTGAGCACAAAACCCCAGTGAGTCAGGGCTTGAGGGCAGGGGGGGAGGCAGCCTTGCGGCCACACCACTTGGGTGCCAGAGCCTCCCGAGGCGGCCCAGGCCGGGGAGAGTTGGTCGGGCTGGAGAGCGCAGATCCTCAGGCGGGTCCACCCGCGGGGAAGAGCCCCCTGGTGGCGCCTCCTTCCCCACTCAGCGGCACGTCTGACCTCAGCCGCTGCCTTCTCCGCTCAGTAAACAAAAGTTAACCAAGCCCAGCTTCCTCAGCCGCCCTGGGACGACCCGCTTTTGTTCCCAGAGCCTGCCTCTCGGGTCTCAGCTCCTCAAAGTGTTCTGCCCCAGGCAGTGCTCCGGCTGGGAGGATCTGTGGTCCTAGCAGTTGGCACCAGCTGTTCTCGTCCCTGTCACCAGGTGCCAGACAGCCCTGCCTCTGCCCTGGTTCTGATAGCAGATATGGCTGTTGTCAGGGCCTTGATAAAGCAAGTGTTCCCTCCTGGGGCCTCTGCATCTGTTCTGAGAACTGACTGCTGTCCCTGGCCTGGGGACCCTGGGAGACAGAGCCTTATCTGCTCCCTGCTCCCAGCTTGGACACCCCAAGAGAGCTGGATCCAGGCAGAGGAAGAGGAGATGAGAGAGACCCTGGCTGGGGCCAAGTCTCCCCAGGGATGGGTGTGTGGTGCCAGCTCTCAAAGCTGCCTTTTTCCTGCTTGTCAGGGGCTTTGCATCCCACTCTGGGCTGCTGTGTGTAGCCCCCCAGCCTGAGACTGGGTTCCTGGGCTTGGACAGAGGCTCATGGGGACAGAAAGTGATCACCAAGAGATAGAAACAAAGTGGAGCTCTCGGACTGGGCTGGGCCCACCTCCTGCTGCTCCCTCCCGCTCTCACCCCTGAAAGGTGGCCAAGAGTAGTGATGCTAATGGCCCTGCCGGGCCCTGGGCAAAGTTCTCCAAAGCCTTCGCAGCCCGTGAGGTCAGTGCTCTGTGAGCCTCTTCTCAGAGACAAGAATGTGTCAGCTGAGAGAGGTCAAGTGTTTCACCCAAATGTTTGACTCCCCTAGTCAGCAGCCAAGCCAAGCATCTGCCACCAGAGCCCCTACTCTTCCCAGGGACAGAGGGGAGGAGCAGCCCGCAGAGAAGCAGGACAGAGCAGGGTACACACCCTGGCTTCTTGGGGGTGGGGGTCCCCACACATCATCACAGGTGATGTGGGCAGAATCAAATGCTGCCACACGAAGCACATAGATGAGGGGCCTGGCACATGGCGATGCTCGGCCCTGTTTAGGGGTTGGTGATTGGCTATCCCTGCCTGTGTGCCTCACTCCTGGCCTCTGCTGTGTGGTCTGCTCCAGGTGCCGCCACGCTGCCATTGCCAGGTACTTTGGGGATGCACCACCTGCCTGCACCAAAGGCTGTGACCACTGCCAAAACCCTGCCGCTGTGCGCAGGCAACTGGACGCCTTGGAGCACAGCACCAGCTGGAGCAAGACCTGCATCCAGCCCTCCCATGGGGGCGGCTTCGACCCGGAGCTGTACGAGGGAGGCCGTGCAGGGCCCGGGGGTTTTAGCAGGTGAGGAGCCATCGAGCCAGGGGCCTGAACCCCCTGGAAGCAGTCTGTTGCTCTCCTCCCCTGATGCCAAGGCCAGACTGGAGGCGAACTAATGCTGCAGTCCATCCTCCGTGTTGCCCTGTGTGCCTCAAGGCTGGTAAGGAGAGCCACTGGGGGCATCGGGGACATGGCTGCTCCCTCCTCACCACCCCCAGGTATGACGAAGGTTCTGGAGGCAGCGGGGATGAGGGCAGAGATGAGGCCCACAAGCGGGAGTGGAACCTCTTCTATCAGAGGCAGATGCGCCTGCGCAAGGTGAAGGGGTGGTGGGCTTGGGCAGGGGCCATCGGCCTTTGTGTGGGTGCTGAGCCGGCCACCTGCAGTGTTGCCTGCAAAGAGTGGGTCCCAGGTGGCCCCTGCTGCACACACACCCTCAGCCCTTCCCTGGCACTGGGCTTGGGCCGTCCCACAGGGGCCCAAGGGCCTCATGGGCCCTTCATGACACCTTCTAGGGAAAAGTCCCCCAGGTGGAAGAATTCGTACCCCCGGGTGAGTACAGTGGTACCCCCAGGGGCTTGTGGGTTGTTCCCAGGGTGTGGATGGAGGAACCTCCCTGGGGATTGGGGGACTCAAGAGAGCAGAAGGTAGAGTGGAAGCACCTTCATTTCCCCAGGTGAGGACTGTCCCCTGAGAGAGGCTTCTAGCAGGAAGATCCCCAGGCTCCCTGTGAAGGTAAGAGACAGGCAGTGCCTCATGCCTGCCCCTCCAGGACTCCTCCGCCAACCTTGAGCTTGGGTGATGAGCTTCCCTTTCCTGTGCCAGGCCCGCGAACACTGCCTGAGGCTTCTGGAGGAGGCGCTGAGCAGCAACTGCCAGGCTGTAGGCACCAACAAGGGGTGAGTGTCCCAAGATCAGGGAGCTGGAAGATGGAACCAGACACCCCAGGCTGAGGAAGTCTTGCCAAGCTTTTGTTCCTCTGGAAACCAAAGGGAGCCCTGTCTCCAAATTGTAACATGTCTTGCTCCTGGGGGTGCGAGTTCCACAGCCCACCCAGGGCAGGCTTGGCCACGGCTGAGGGTGCTGGTGGCCACCAAAGGACTATAGGCCAGAGGGTGCCCAGAGTCCAAGTCAGAAGCCATCTTCAGCATCCCCAGGGAGACTCCAGCAGAAGCTTGACGGGGAAAGGGCTCAGGCCTGGCTGACGCCTTCTGCTTGCTCCTCCCCAGAGCTGACCTCCAGGCCAAGGCCGTGGAGCTGGAACATGAGACCTTCCAAAACGCCAAGGTGGCCAACCTGTACAAGGCCAGCATACTGAAGAAGGTGGGCACCGTGGGGAACGGGGACAGGATGTGCTTGGGCCGTCTGCCAGCCCTCTGACCCCAGGTAGCCCAGAACCCCCACCCCCATCCCCCACACCCCTGCCCAGGAAGCCACCTCAGGCCGACTTCCTCATCTGCCAGCTGGAGGTATTTCACCCCAAGCCCGTGAGGACTAGAACCTACCCAGCCTCCAGCTGCCTGGAGCCGCTGGCCACAGAAATCTCCCTGGGGTAGGCCTGGGTCTCTTGGGAGGAGCTGGTGGATGCCACAGTGCCCTGCACTGTCCTGCCCCCAGGTGGCTGAGATCCACAAAGCCTCCAAGGATGGGCAGCTATACTCTGATGGGGGAGGTGCTGCCAAGAGCTGTGGTGCCCAGGCTGTGCTCCCAGAGCCTGATGAGCATGACATCCTGCCGGCTTCCCAGGTGTACTCGGTGAGCAGAGCCCTGGTGCCCCCAGAGCTGGGTCTGGGAAATGCTCACTGCCCCCTGGCCCTCAGGGCAGCCCAGCCTTGTGCCCTCTCCTGGCGTAACAGCCCTGCTCCTTGGGTGCCCTAGGGGAGTCCCTAGGTTTCCCTGCTCTGCCAGCTGCACCTTTGCAGCCCCCACTCCTCTCGTCAGCCTGCCTCTTAGCAGGTTCCCTGAGAGCCCTGACCTGATGGGGCCATAACTGGGCCAGCAGTGAGTGGGTCCTCAAGGGCCCTGGTGGTCAAAATCCTCTCCTTCTCACAGCCCAAACCCAGGCGGGTGGGTGCCGGTGCCCCCAAAGGCTCCTGCCCCTTCCAGACAGCCACCGAGCTGATGGTGAAGACCTGGGCCCAGGAACTGGCTCCCCAGCCCAGGCAGGGAGGCAACCAGGAGCTGCCCAGCCAGCCCCGTGGCTTCCGGGATGAGGCTTGGACTGAGGCCCTCCCTGGGCCGAGCAGCAAGGCCCCTGGATGTGCTGAGAATGGAGACCCCTCCCCTGAGAAGAAGGCAAAAGGCTCCTCCTCCAGGGGCAGCCCCCTTGCCAAGACCCCGGCCAACAAAAAGCAGCAGCTCCTAGCCGAAGCGGCCCGCAAGGATTCCCAGAGCATCACCCGCTTCTGCCGCCAACGGGTGGAGAACCCACCTCCTCCCACCTCAGCCACTCGGTCAGAGGAAGGTGCCAGTCCCTGCTGGGAGGGGGTGCAGGGACCCCCGCCAACCTCGGAGAGGTGTACAGGGGAGGAAGGTGGAGCCCTGGCACATTGGGCCAAGGAGCCCCCCAGTAAGGGGCCAAGGTGAGGGCACAGGCAGTGCTGGGCTTTTGGTGCCGGTGGCCCCCTTGCTAGCACGGGGCATGCTCTGAGGTGGGCTGTGCCAGCCACCTGGGATGAGAGGGGCCTGGCACCTAGGACTCTGAGGCCTGTTCTTCCTCTGGCCAGCGCCTGCCCACTCAGGGACCAGGGGCCCCCTGCAGCCCAGCCCACTCCCCCAGAAGAGTCCCAGAGGAGCAAGCGGCCCAGGCTAGAGCAGGTAGTGGCAGGGACCGGCTGTGGGGGAGGCTGCTATCTGCTCTGGGCTGGGTGGGGGGTTGGGAAGATCATCACTGTTGACATATCCCCGTGGCAGGGGCTGAGCCCCTTCGTCCAGAGGAGGAGGGTACTAGGTAAAGAGAGCCCAAGAGTAACCTCCCTCCCCAACCTTGTGGCCCTGCCCAGGAAAACCCAGAGAGCCAGGCTCAGAAGAGGCCACGCCCCTCTGCCAAGCCCACCATCTTAGCTGAGGCCCAGGGCCAGCTCTCAGCTCCTGGCCTCTCCCTAAAGGAGGCAGCAAATGTTGTGGTCAAGTGCCTCACCCCTCTCTACAAGGAGGGCAAGTTTGCATCCAAGGTAAGCTGAAGTGGGGGGCTCGGCTCTTTGCCCTGGCCCCGGACGCTTGGGTGCAGGGGTGGGAAGCAGGGTGGGGCAGGGGGTGTGGGCACCAGAACAGGGTTGGCAGAAAGCAGACTTGCCCCAAGGCCAGCCCCTGCCCTCCCTGTGGGTGGCCCTGGGGCAGGGCAGGGGTCGTGCTCTCTGCTTCTCCCTCTGCCTTCCCAGGAATTATTTAAAGGTCTTGCCCGCCACCTCTCCCACCTGTTGGCTCAGAAGCCGGCTCCTGGAAGGAGTGGTAAGTGCCGAGTGCTGGACCTGGGAGGAGCCAGGAGGTGGGGATCTACAGGGAGGGGACTGGCCTTCATGTCCCCCCCATGTGCCCCCACCCCCAATCCCTAGTGAAAGAAGAGGCCCAGAAGCTCATCAAGCAGTTTTTCCACGGCCGGGCCCGCTGCGAGAGTGAGGTGGACTGGCTGGGCCTGGCCTGGGGAACCGACTGATGGCCCCCACTGCCCTGGGCCTCTGCCATGGGGCCAGCCTGTGCCGGCTTGGGAATGGGGAGGGGCAGGCTGCCACCTCCTGGAACATCACCTTCTCTCAGGGTACTTCTCTCTTCAACCACAGCTCGCCTTGGGGATAACCCCAGACAGCCCCCAAATTGAGGGCAGGCCCAGACACTGGCCACCTTTTTCTGCTTGCCCAAGATTGGTCACTTTTCTCAGAGCCTCCTTCCTCTGCTGCTCCCTGCGTCTGGGTTTTCTGGGATGGATCCCCCAGCTGGAAGGTGGCAAAGCGTGACTGCTGGCCCGGGAAAGAGGAGGCAGGCATGGCCCTCCCCTGTTAGCAGTTTACATTTTAAGTCAATGTGAGGCCCACCAGTCCAAGGCAGTGGGGCTTGCCCTGGAGGAGGTCTTGCTGGCCTCGGGTCCTCCGCCCATGACCCCCTCCCTGGAGATGCCACCAGGCTTGCCCGGGGTGCAGGGCTGGTGGGGAGGGGGTCAGCAGCCCAGCACTGCCTCCTGCCCCCTCCTGTCAGGAAAGCCAGGTGGATGGAGATGTTTACAATGGAATAAAGTCCTATTTGTTCTACACACACACACACACACACACTCTCATCCCTTTTGTCGCAGGAGATTTATTTCCACAGCAGCTGCTTCTCCCAGGCCTGGCTCATACTCATTTTGAGCCTGGGCCAGGGGTTGGGTGGGCATCTCCCCCAGACTGGGCTACACAAGATGCCCCAGCTGAGTTCCCGCAGTCCATCCTTCCCCCACCAACCCCGAGGGAGTCTGGCTCTGCCCTTCCCTGGCTGATGCTGTCCCAGCAGCCCCTGCCCTGTGGTTTCCACTGGGCCAGCCAGGCTGTGCTACAGCAGATTCCAGAACAGAGCCAGGTGGTGAAGGTCAAATCAGAATGACCTGTAAGCACCCAGGAGGCCTCGTCTCCACCCTTCACCCCACTTCTTGGGGAAGGCCAGGCTAATAAACGGACGAGGCACTGCTGTCCAGCAGGAAGGCAATGGTGTGCTTCAGCTCCTGGGCCTGTCGGGGCAGAGGGCAGGTTAGGTCAGGGTCCCCTGCTGGCCCCCACCTCTGCCCTGCCTCCACTGATCCTAAGCCCTGGGTATCACCTTCCCAGCGCAGCCAGAGGCCCAACCCCTCACCTGCGGCAGCTCAAACCAGATGGTCCGGGGGCTGTTGGCTGAGCCGTAGTTGAGCTCCAGGCCGGGCAGCCCATCTTCCTCCAGGGGGCTCAGCAGGTGTAGCCGCTGCATGTCCCTCAGCATGATGGAACAGCACAGTTTCTGGGGGCAGGGGAGGCAGAGCAGCTTGGTTCCCTCAGGGAGGGGTCACAGCGAACCGTGGGGATTGGGGGAAGGCTGGGAGGCTGCCCAGGGTTGGGCCAAGGGGCTCCAGGCAACACGGGGCCTGAGCTGTGCCCACCTGGGAGCTGGGGTCCATGAGGATGAGGTGCTGGCAGTTGAGCCCCAGGAGGCCAGGTCCAGGCAGGGCTAGCTCACTCACTCGCAGGACCACATACACCGTGTAGCCGAAGAGGGGCAGCTGGCACATGGCCTCTGTGGGGGGCGGGGCATGAGTCTGGCTGCTGGGACCCTAGGGTTTGGCAAGAACCTGCCCCACTTGGCCCCCCCAGGGCAGATGCAGAAGTGCCCGCAGGCCCACCATCCTCACCCCTTCCCTCCCAGGCCTCAGCCCCAGCATTCCCCTTGTCCCAGACCCACTGATGAAGCTGATCTGCACTTCCTGGGGACTGTGTTGCGGCAGCTGCCTCAGCTCCTGGTCCATCAGGCGCTTTATGGCGGCCACGTTCACCTGCCACTGCAGTGGCTTCGGCAAATAAGCCAGCAGGTCTTGCCTAGGACACAGCCTGGGTCAGTTTGGCCCATGACCGCTGATTATCTGATGCAGGTGCTGAGTGAGTGAGCAGGTGCCTCCTTTGGGGAGAGAGGGCCCTGCCTCGGGGTATGGGGGCAGAAGGGCAGAGCCCAAACCAATCATGGCCATCGAGGGCCCAAGTCAGGGGCCTTGATCTGGAGGGGAGCAGAGAGGCCCTAGGGGCAGGGTCCTTGGGGACGTGAGCAGTGGGGCAGCAAGTTCCAGGACTGAGCTCGCACTCACTCTGAAGGGGGCTCCTGGGTGTCCCTGCTGAGGTGCTGGAGGGCAGCCAGCTGGGCAAGTTGAGCCTCGGCCTGGGCACTGACCGGCAGCTTCCCCTGCAGGTAGTCCCGCAGCACCTGGGGACAGGCAGTGAGAGGACAGCAGGGCCCCCGGGGCTCAACCCATCCCTGCCACCACCCCTCCAGCGGTCACCCAGGCTTGCACCACACCAGCTGCACAGCAGCCCAGGGGCAGGTGGGACTGACCTGGCTGTAGAGGGTGCTGGTGTAGATAGGGTGGTCAAAGTGCAGCGGAGTCTCCCAGCCAAGCCGCCGGCTATGCACACGTGTGTCCTGATCCACCACCACGCTGTTGAGGTACTCGTGGGGCCACAGGGGCCGTGCCAGGTCACCTGCTATGGGGGCACAGTCTGCAGCACTGGCCCGACCTGCCCTGCCCTCTATGCTGCCACCAGGCCAGGCCAGCCCAGCCCACAGCCCCCATGGTCACCCGTGCTGCTGCCCAGGCCACGCCCTGCCTGCAGCCAGTAGCCTCTGCCCCCTGGAGTCCACCCACATTCTGGCCTGTGCTGTCTGTGCCCACCCTACCATCCCCCCAGAGGCTGCCTTGCCCATGGGCAGGAGATGTGCATTGCCCCAGCAGTAAGGGTGCCTCCCCAACCCAGCCTAGCCACCCCTGCCTCCCAGGTGTGGGGCTCACCTTCCCCCTTGATGAGGAAGAGGGCAAATTCCTGTACTTCCTGAGGGTCTGTGACACCCATCTGTCCACACAGCTCCTCCAGGACTTCTGCTGCTACCTGGGTGTGTGGGCAGGGGCAGGATGAGTGGGAGAGGCTCGGGGTGCCCCCCAAACCGACACCCATGGCGTCTTCTCTGCCCCCCTGCAGCTACTCCTTGGCCCCCGAGCTCACCGTGAAAGTCCGCACGTTGGTCTTGTAGTCCACGCCCCCCGGCAGGTGGACTAGGAGCAGGCGCACTGCTTGCCCTTTCTGCCAAGGCGGTTGCAGTCAGAGTCTGAGCTGGTGGGCAGAGGCCCCAACTCTCCTGTGGACCCCCCCTCCCCAGGGTGGCCCCCCACTACCAGGAAAGCCTGCATTTCACTCGGGGGGGGCAGACACCGGCGCCCCCCATATTTGACCGTGCGCTGGAGATGCTCCTGGCAGCTCCGGGCCAGCTCTGCAGGAAGGAGCCAGGCAGGGGTCACCCACATTCCCACACCCCTCCCCAAGCAGCTGGGGGCCCAGCCCTGGAGCCCCCCTCCTACTTTCCATCCCACGGGCACCTTGGCTCCAGCCTGCATCCTGCAAAAACTTGGTCACGTAGGGCATCAGGGTGGTTGATGGGGGGAAGCAGCCTGTGAGGAGGCTGAGGAAGCTCCAGCCCCGAGCACAGTGCTCCCTGCAGGGACGACCTAGACTTCAAGCTGGCCAGACCCCCAGGGCAGGCTCCCCAGAGGCCCCCAGCCCGCCCGCCGGCTGCCCCACACTCACGGCTGGGGGTGCCCCGTGACCTGCTTGACGGCCTGGCAATAAATCTCATCCCTGAGGTTCCCCTCCCGGCACAGCTGCGGGGACAGGAAGGGCAAGTGGGCGGGGTGGGGACAGGCCTCAGGGTCGCAGAGCTGGGGGACTTCTTTAGGGCTGAGTCCTCTGCTGGGGGCTATTTCTCTCCCGGGGGCTCCGGGCTCTCGGGTCTGCCCTGGTCATCTCCGCAGGCTGCCCTTCCTCTCCCCACCTGGCAGCCCTGGGTGCCCTTGGACCTCCCATCTCGCCCTCTCCCCAGTGGTCTCGGCTGCTCCCCTGCTTTAACCCATCCATCTGCTGACACCGCCAGGGCCCTGCCTCCGGCCCAGGCTTCTCACCTGGACGCAGACCGCTCGGCCCGGAAGGCTGGGACTGCAGCTCAGTGGGTCCAAATCGGATCCCAGCACCACCCCAGACCCAGGAAGACATGGCTCTGGCCAAAGCTTGGTGCCTCCCTGACCCTCTCAGGCTTCCCCCCACAGGCACATCCCTGGCTGACCCTCTAGGCTTCCCGTTGGGCCAGGCAGCCCCGTCTCCCAGGATGGCTGCACCCACCTCCTTTAGCCCTCACACCCCTGCCAAGTCTGAGCCAAATGTCTCTTCAAAACTTCCCAGTGGTTTCCCATCTCTCTCCAAGTCACAAGTCCCTCCAGTAGCCTACGGGGCGCAACACGATCTGGACCCACGCAGCTCTGGCCCCGCTGCCCTTCCCTGGCTGCAGCTTGAACAAGCCAAGTGAGCTCCGGTCAGGACCCGGGGCCGCCCGCCTGCTCTTCTCCCTGCCCCCGATGCACCCACGGTGCACTCTCCCGCGCCTTTCAGATTTCAGCTCCGTTGTCCCCGTCACAAAGCCTCCAGAAGTAGGTAAAACAGCAGCCCCTCTCCCTGCTTTGTGATTGTGTCTTAGGTAAAATAATTTATCGCATCACTGCCAGACACATTCCACAATTTGCTTCCTGACTGTCTGCTCCCACTAGGATGCACGCTCAGCAAGGGCTGGGCCCGGCAGCTTTACTCACCACCAGGCCCCCAGCATGCAGTGGGAACTCAGCACATGCTTTTGAACGATTTGAATAAGTAGTGGACAAGGGAAGGGGCCCTATTCAGGGGCAGGAGGACAGGATGAGGCTCTGCCCCACCCCCCCAGCTTCCGGCACCTGTGCACTTACCTTTAGCAGCTGGTAGAGCAGCTCCAGCTCCTCCCTGTCCCGGGGCTTAGGCTGGTCCCCCATGAACTGCATCAGAGCTGCAGGCGGGATGAGAAGCTGGTGGGCCGGGTGGGCACATGCGCTGCCTGTGCTGCTGTCACAACTGCCATCCGTGGCTCACAGAGCACTGTGAGTCTGGTGGGGCAGCTGCCACCCTCTCTGTCAGTGAACAAGCTAAGGCTCGGACAGATTATGTGGGCATCCAAGGCCACACACACTGTCAGTGGGACCCCATCCGCCGCCTTCCTGTCCCCAGGCTGCAGGAGTAAAAATGAGTGAGGACCCTGGAGTGCAGGAGCCACCTAGTGGGCTCCCCTGAGATGGCAAACTGGGGTGAAGACAGGCACAGCTCAAGGAGAGCAGGGACCCTGGGTGCCCAGGGCCCCACAGCAGCAGTCACTCACCCTGGAAGCTTCTCACGGCCTGCTTGTTCGTGTCCTCGTCACAAAGACTGATGAGTGATTCCCGGATGGGAGCCTGTGGCCAAAAAAGCTGGGCCGTGACCTGGGATCCATGCATGGCGTGAGCAGGTCCATGGGCGAGACTCCTCCCCCTCCTACCTTGGTGAACTGCACCAGGCTGGCTGTGGCCACGTCCCCAGCACCTTCCCTTGTCTGGTCAAGCCTGTGGGGTGGAGGGGAGAACAGCCCTGACTGTCCAGGGTCCAGGCTGGCAGGGTGGGTGGTGGAGAGCGCTGGCCTGGGTGGGCATGGGGGTTGGGGGCGGCAGCACTCACAAAGCCTGGGGCTTCCGGAAGTAGTGCTGGGCAAACTCCTGCATGGTGTAGTTGTGGGAGTCGGTGGACAGGAAGACGTGTGCTGCAGAGGAGGGCAGGCTGGTGGCTTCTGAGTTGTCACTGCGGGACTGGCTCCAGGGGCCAGCAGGGTGCTGAGAGCACAGAGACTGGTGCCACCCAAGTGCCCACTGGCTTGTCCCAGAGGCCCTGCCCCAGCCCCACCCCAGCCAAACCCGAGAGGAGCAGGCAGAGCAGCGGCAGTGAGCAAACACCAGCAGCCAAGAAAGTCCAGAGGTGTTTATTGAGCATCTTCTATGGTGGCACTGAACTAAGCACTGCATGGGACACAGAGCAGGGTATGGCCCAGCCCCTGCCCACAGGGAGCTTACAGTGTTGCTAGGGAGACAAGGCAGGGAAACAGTGAGAGGGCAGAGGGTGCGGCATCAGACCTAGCACGTCTTCCAGGCTGCAGGAGGCGGGTGGCAGTGGTCCTCAGCAGCCCAGGGGCCTCTGGGGCAGTCCACCCTTCCTTCCTCAACTCCTAGCCAGGCCCCTCCTGGGCCTCTCCAGTTTTCCTCACCTCCGAGGCCCGGTCCCACTGAGCCGGCCCCCGTTCCCCATGCTGCAGCTCACTCTTGCGCTGGCTACTCCTCTGCTCCAGCGAGAAGGAAAAGTCGGGAGCAGCGGCTGGCTGCACCATGTCAGCAGGGAAGAGTCCAGAACGACCCCCCGTGGAGCCAAACTGCCAGCCTAGAAGGCATCCAAGGAGGGTACCGGGCTGGGGTCCCCCACCCCAAGCCCCCTCTGCCAACATCACACCCTCCCTCGTGCCAGCCCCTCCGCTTCTCCCCAAGGGTACCTGGCTGCAGAGCGGCCATGGGCGAGAGCTTGATGAGGTCCCCACGGTGGAAGCTGAGAAGGCTGCTATCATCTGTGATGTAGCTTTGCAGAGCAATGACGTAGCCGGAGTCCTGGCAGGCAGGTGGGCGAGGGGACGGGGCGCCTGCCCGTGACTCCCTGTTCTGCCCACTCCACCTGCTCACCCAACATGGCCTCTCCCTCCACCCAGCACCCCAGAGTGCCAGGGATGTGACCCAAACTCCCGGCCCCGCCCAGGCACCCCAGACAGGCCGCGCCAATGGGACACTTGCCTTCCTGAGTGTGCTCAGGAACAGCTCGACTGTGGCCCTGATGGCACCGGCCCGGGCCGTGTGCAGCACCAGCTGCTCACTCTTCAGTGAGAGCTCCAGGGTGGAGCCTCCCTGACACTCCACGCCCAGCACCTCAGCAAAGCTGTGCACAGGCTGGGGGTGAGCAGGGGGCCTCCTCGTCGCCTGACCCCTGCCTCCAGCCCAGCCTCTGGCCCAGCCCACCTGTACGAGCAGAGGGTCTTGAGCTGGTTGGGGTGGAAGCTGGAGGCTTGGGTCACCTTGAGCAGTCTCAGCCCCCTGTGGGACACGCCCAGCAGCTGCACATCGCTGCCACTCTCGCCCTTTGGGAAGGTGGGTGGGTCATGGCCTTCAGCTGGGGCCCCCGCCCTCACCCCTGCTGCAGCCGGCCCCCACCTGCACGCACTGAGATCTTGCTTGGGGTCCCCCCCCGCCCCCCCCGCCATGGTCCAGCCCCACTGACCGAGACGGGGAAGATGCGGGAGAAGTAATTGGCCCAGTTGTCCCGGGCAGCCACCACGATGCGCTTCTTGACACTGTCCTCAGTGGTGGCGATGGAGTCCAGGCCCACCTCCAGGTCCCCTGTGGGCAGGTGCAGCCCAGGCCTCCCACAGCTGCCCGCTCCCTTAGGGCAGGCCCAGCCCCCACAACACGCGAGCTCCTTGACCCCCGAGTCCCCGGCCCCCATACCCAGCAGGTCCTTCATTTTGCGCCGCTCGTCCTGGGAGATCCGGATGCAAGACTCGGCAAAGGTGTCCCGCAGGATCTGGGGGCAGAGCCGGGGGGCTACCACCAGGCCTGAGGGCAGGGTCCACCTGGGTTGCAGCCGCGGATGCATGTGGAGGAGAAGATAGGGGGCCCGGTAGCGGGCCCCTCCAATACTGGGCTGCTCGCCAGACACAAGTGGAGCAGGGAGGGCTTCAGGGCCTCCGATCCCAGAGCCTTGTCCACCCAGAACACCTCCCTGCCCAGCCCTGCAGTGGCCGGACCCACTTCTCTTAAGCTCACCTGCCCAGAAACCCCACTGAACCCCACGAGTGCAAGGAGCATAATGGTGGTGGTTGTCAGCAACCTGGAAAGAAGACCTTGGTGGATGGAGGAGAGGGGGAGGCTAACTGTAGAATGTAGGGGACAAAGGCAGAGTCCTGGGATGACAACCGGCATTTATGAAGCACCCACTGTGTGCCAGGCTCTGTGGGTACCGTATACACTTGGCTTTCAAGCCTCTTCTATCTAAACCTGGGCTGACAACAGCATCCACTTCTTCGAACACCATGACGATTGAACGAGTGAGTGCATCCAAGGTGCCCCCCATGGGGCCTGGCACCCACTGAGTGCTGGCTGCTATCACGCCCCTCACAACTGCGCTGAGCTGGCCCAGGTGTTCTGCCAGGGCCCCAGGGTGCGGTCTGTCTGCAGATAGCGTAGGATGGCAGGTGGGTCCAGACTCACCTGCTGACAGAGAAGCCCGAGGCAATAGGGGTGGCTGAAGTGCTCGCGGGGGTAGAACACCTGGGGGTGCGGGCAAGCTGAGTCAGGTGGGTCACACCCTTGCCCAAAGCCCACCGCCCACCCCACCGCTGCCCTCCCAGGCCCTGACAGGAAAACCAGGGTCTGTGTTTGGAGAGAGGAGGTGGTGGGGCTCCAGACTAGGGCTCCCCACAGCACCCACCCCCGTGCCCACCTCCTTGCGCAGGAACAACTTCCAGGGTGCACTGGCATAGGAGAAGCACACACTGCCTGAGGGTGCAAGCAGCTGCGTGGGGAGCCCCTGGTCCTCCATGGGCACCAGCAAGCCTGGTGGCAACGGGAGGAAAAACATCAGGATGGGGCCTGCCAGAGCCCAAATGACTGGGTGGGGGGCCCAAGGAGAGTAGACCCTTAGCCCCCAAGAATCCCCAAGGGCCCTCCCACTCTCAACCTCCAACCACCTCACTCCTGCCCAGTGTACCCACTCCTGCCTCCATTTTCAGCCCTCAGGCGTCCCTGACCACGTCAGCCAGGGCCACCAAGGTTGCCATGGAGGTGTCAACCTGCATCGAAGACAACACCCCGTGTGTGTCAGTCCTGCAGCACCAGGCCAGCTCTGGGGGTGAGTGGGCCCTGCCCCGGGTGGGAACGCGGAAGCCAGGGCTCCTCGCTGTCAGCTCCAAAGTCCAGGAGCCCGCACAGCTGCCCTCGGCCATGGGTGCCAAGAGGCTGTGGGAGTCCTGCCCCAACTACAAGGAGACCCACCCCACAAGGCATGGGGGTTTCTTTACCACAGGGTTCAGCTGAGCAGATTCCAAGGTCCCCAGGCACAGGCAGCGGGGGAGCTGGCGGAGGTGGGGGTGCCTCAGCAGTGGGCCGGGCCCGGCCAAACAGGTCCCGGAGGGGCCCCTGCTTCTCTTTGATGGAGCTGGAGGGTCCGAGCCGGAACGGGGCCTGGGGCTGAGGGGCCACAAATGGTGGGGGGCCCTTCCCTAGGCTGGGGGACAGCGTCTGGAGAGGCACAGAGGAAGCACGTGGGCTGCCACCAGGGAGCAAGGCCACATGACCCAGGAGGGACAGAGGCCCTAGGCCAGCTACACCCCAGAGAGCCTCACACGGCCCAGCAGGCCTGGCCTGGAGGGGACAGGACGGGGACTCACCGAAGGGGGTGAGTGGGCACCGTGGATCCCCAGTTTGGCCAGAGCCTCATCCTTAGGGTCGTTTCTCTTCAGGAAAGTTTTTGAGGGCCTCCTGGGAGAAGGGAGAGGTGGCTACAGGTCCCTGAGGAGCGATCAGCCCCAGCGACTTCCTCCCGGGGGCCCACCTGGACGGCTGCACGGGCACGGGCACGGGGCCCGGGCGGCTCTGGTACATGCGGATGATGTTGCGGATTTCCCTGCTGGGCTCTGGCCGCTGTGCTGTGGGGTTCGAGCTGTGCACTGCGGCAGGCGCCCTGCCCTTGGCCGGCCCTCGACTGCCCCTGGGGTCCTCCTCCTCGGCCGGCTTAGCCTCAGCCTCTTTTGCACCTTTGGCTCCACCTCGTTTTACTGGCTTCTTTGCTGTCGGGGGAGGACGAGGGGAGGGAGTAGATGGCGCTGGCCGAGGAGAGAGGAAAGGCGATCAGATGCTGGGCTAAAGGGCAGGAGCCCAGGGCCCCTCACCCATCCGCCCACACCTGCTCTCATTTCCTCCTCCTCTTCTTCCTCCTCCTCCTGCTCCTGCTCCTCTCTCTGGGCGATCTGGACCTTGACAGGAGGTTTCACCGTCTTCACCTTGACCTGCTGCTGTCCTGCAAGTGCCCCAGACAGCCCCCTCTGTTGAATGCATTTGCCATGCAGCACCCCCCAGCCACGCTGATCTAGGGAGGCAGAGCGCACCTCCCCACCCCTCTGCCTGGGCTGGGGGCAGTGGCCAAGCTTCTGCCAGAGCCTGCCGCCCCCAGGGCCTCACCCATCTTCTGGAAATAGTCCCGTTTCTGCTGGAAGCTCTTGGGCCGCTGGGCCCTATCCTGAGCCTCTTCCTGGCCGGAAGGGAAAGTGGAAGCAAAGTCACCCCATGGCTCCCAGGTAGCCTGGGCCCAGCAGCCTCCTCTGCTCCTCCTGCTCACCCAGCCCTGCCTCTCATCCCTGCAGCCCCAGAATGTTCTGCTCCCACCCCAAACCCCGCCACTGGCCTGGCCTCAGCTGCTCACCCTCCAGCCAGCACCCACTGGTTCCTCATCCCACTCTGGCTCCTCCTGTGGGGCAGGGGACTTCTTGGGCTTGGGGGCGATGGCCGGGGGTGGGGCTGGGGAGACAGCCCTGGCGGCCTGGACCTGCCGCTGCCGCTGCTGGGTCTGCTGCTCCAGGGACAGCGCCATGGCCTGGGTGGTCATCTGCTGGGCCTGAGGTGGGGACCGGGGCAGCAGGTGAGGAGCCAGACCCAGGTCTGGCCCCTCCCTGGCAGCCTCTCGGCCCTGCCCCCTCACCAGGATCAGCGCCTGCTGGTTGATGAAGTTCTGCTGCTGGACGGCCAGCTGCCTCGTGTCTGGGCCGGGAAGCAGGGGCGGCTGTGGTGGCACCATCACGGCTGTGGGTGGCAGGGGGCGGGGGCGTTGAGCACGTGGCCCAGGCCTCTGCTCGCCTCCGCTGGGTCCCCCCAGGACCCTCCTTCCTCCCGGGCCTGAGCCAGCTCACCTGGCATGCTGGAGACCGTCCCCATCGCTGGCATCATGGACACAGGTGCAGACATCATGGGCGGCTGGTACACAGGCATCTGCACCATCCCTGGGTACACTGAGGGGACAGGACCCTCAGCGCTGGCCCCTCCCAGGGCCGCCACACCACCTGCTCCAGCCCTAGGCAGTGAGTGGGGCACTGGCCCTGGTTACAGCTGCCTGGGGGGCTCCAGCCCTCTGGGGGGGTAGGGGGGACCCACTTCCCGACTCTGGGCTGGCCTCGGGGACAGGGCACTCACCCATGGGGTACCCGCCCTGCTGTGGGGGCCCAATGGCCCCCCCTCCCTTCATGCGGCCATTCAGGGCCCAGCCTTGTTCCAGGTCCTGAGGGGACAAAGGTTACAGGTCACAGGGTCAAAGCCAGAGCCCTGGGAGACATCAGAGGGCACAGTGGAGGCCGGGGGCCTGGCAGAGGCGGGCTGCACATGTAGGGCACTCACGGTGAGGCCTGGGGAGAGGACTGGCTCGAAGAGGTGGTCCAGGAAGCCGTCCAGGCTCCCCGACATCCGGGTCTCCCCTGCAGAGCCAGGCAGAGGGTTGGTGCCATGCCCCTGGGGCGTGGGGCTGCCTTCACCCCCATCCCGGGCACTCTGCTGAGCCTCACGTGCCACTTGGCCCTTACCTGCATGGCTGCGGCTGGGCAGTGTCGGGGCTGGACCTGGTGGGGGGCCTGGGGGCAGGGAGGGAGCCTGGACACCAGGGGCGGGGGGGACATCTTTGGAGGCTCTGCAGGAGATGGTGGGCATGGCTCAGGGGGCTGCGATGGGGGTTGCCTGCACAGGGTGGGTTAGGCGGGAGGGCCAGGCCTGTGGCAGCATCTATGAACTTCGGGTGCCAGAGGGTGGCTGTGGTGACCACAGCAGGGGCAGGGGCAGGGGGGCCAGCAGTGCTGGGCAGCACCTACAGGCCACGGGGAATGATGGGGTAGCTGTGGGAGGTGATGGGGTAACTGTGGGGACCAGTCGGGTCCCCAGGGTCCTCAGTCTGGCCGATCAGATCCAGCACGAAGTCACAGCCAGCCAAGTCCTGCCAGGCGTCCCCGGAGTGCAGTGACACAGACCAGCCGTGGGGTGGCACCTCCAGGCCTCTGGGTGAGCGGGTGGGGTGCAGTCAGCAAGGCAGAGGACCAGCCCACAAGGGAAGGACGGGGTGGGGGCTGGGT
>PVKY010001585.1:0-30805 GCA_004027775.1 Bradypus variegatus | reverse complement strand
GCAGGCTGGACAGGTGAGCGTGTGGGGGCTGGGAGGGGATGTGGGGGCCGGGAGGGCAGCCCAGGGTTGCCCAGCAGAATCCAGCCATCCCTCCTGAGGGTGAGGTCCCGTGGGGGCCATAGCGACGGGGGCCGAGAGACACAGCCCACCTTGGGCAGGGACCCCGCCAGGGTTTGTGGGTGGGGAAGGCTCTCTGGGAACTTTTTGGGGCTCTGGGTTTAGCTGCCAAGCTGCTCGGCTCCAGACAGACCCAGCCCTGTGCTCGCCTTCTCGTGGTGCCCTTGGGGAATCTGAGGTGGCCGGTCTGGGAGTGGGTGAGGGAACCCTGGAGCCTCTCCTGCCCTCCCCGGCCGCCAGGCACCCTGCACCAGACGGGTAGAGCCGGGGTTCGGGGTGGGCAGCCGCTGCTTCCCTGCTGAGCCCAGTGCTGGTGGTGCCCGTGGTTTAGATGTTTCTTTCTTTTTGCCTGGAGGTGAGAGAACTTGCCGGAGTTGGCTCGTGGACCTTTAGCAATAATTTATTTAAATTACTTTAACAGGAATCCCCTCTGATTTAGGAAGGCCTGAGGGCCGGAGGCGGTTGCCCAGGCGGAAGCCAAGCACGCTGGGGTGGGGGGTGGGGGGCATTTGCCTTTCGGTCCTTTTCTTTCACTTGACAGCAAAGCTGTGAAAATTGCCCTAGAGGCCAGGCGAGCGGTGCCTGAGAACCAGCCCGGGAAGGAAGCTGCCTTGGGCTGGGTGGGCCCATTCCTGAGCTTCTGGGGTTTCCACTTCTCTTGCTGTGGAGTTCCCAGGAGGCCTGGGGTGTAGTCGGTGATGATCCATCTGCAAGCCCCTCGTAGGGGCCTGGGCCCATAGCCCCCCTGCACCCGATTCATCTGACTTTGTGGGACACCCGGGGAGGAGGAGGCTGGGGGAAGGGGGATCTGGAAGCCCAGGCCGCTTCTGGGGGAGCTGGTGTGGCTGGAAGGGGCAGCTCCTCACTTGAGGTGGGACCAAGCCTGGGGCCCACGCCCTGCCGAGACCCCGGAGGAGCTGGGTGGGAGTTTGCCCTTTGAGGAAAGGCAGAACCTCCCAGAGGTGCTGGGAGGGGGACCCTGGGAACCGCGTGCTGAGGTGAGGTTTGCCCAGAGGTTTCTCAGAAACTCTCTCTATTGTTATTATTGATAAAATGAGGTTTCCTTGACAACAGGCTTTTGGTAGTCTCCTCGGATTGGTTAGACTGGGTGGCACAGGAAGCCACGTGCTCCCCCAAACCGGCGTGGCTGGGACTTGGGGCCGCCTTTGCGTCCAGGCTGGCCCCATGGGCTGAGTGCCCGAGATAGACAGAGACTCGTTGGAGCTGGCCGCGCTAGCCCCTGCCCCTGGCTCTGATGCAGGAGGGCACCCAGCAGCCATGGCTTCCCAGCTGAGCAGGCAGGTACCGCTGCCCGGGCGCTAGCCAGGCAGCGTGGAGGCCACCGCGGGCAGATGGTTGGGGGGCCTTCTCACGCTGTCGCTCACATGGGCTCACCAGGAGCACCCGAGCCCGCCAGGACCAGCAGCCCGGCTGCACCTCCTGGCCCAGCTCTCGGTGACCGAGGACAGTGGGTGGTTAACAGGGGCCAGGACAGGAAGTTCCAGATGCGTCCCTTTTCCCAGGCCGGTATTTGCAGAGGCTCCTGGGATGGGCGGGGGCTCGGCTGCAGGCTACTTGTGGACCCTTCTTCTACTTCATTCCTCCATCCTTGGCCAAAGCCTGAGCGGGGAGTTCAGGGGTGACAGTGGCCTTTGAGGCCCTGGGCCTGGTGCCTGCTTCAGTCCCTGCCCTGGGGACATACACACAGCATAAGCTTTCCCATCCCAACCACAGCCAAGCGCACCATTCACAGGGATTCACAGCCTTTGGTGTTGCAATATCCTCGCCACCTTCCCTTGCTACACTTTTCCCCTCCCCTAAAACAGAAACCCTCCCCCCATTCCCCATTAACCCCCCACTGCCCCGCTCCTTCCTCTGGAAGCCGGTACTCGGCTTCTGTCTCTGTGAGCTGCGTCTTCTCCTGTTTTTTTTATGGTTACCATGGGGCTGGAAGTTAACATCCTAAATCTATAACAATTTTGTTTGCCTTGATGCCAACTTAATTTCAATAGTATGCGCTGTGTTCCTGTACCCTCCATCCCCCTGCTCTTCTGTGGTTCTTATCACAGCTAATGTTTATACCTTATGAGTCCCAAACCACTGATTTATCATTACATTTCATGCATCTGTCTTTTAGATTCTGAAGGAAGTAAAAAGTGGAGTTACAAACCAAAAATACAACGGTACTGGAATTTCTACCTACCCATAGCATTACCTCTTGGAGGATTTTTAAAAACAATGTATTTATTTAAATACATTGACATGCTTCAAAATCTGAAAGACACAGGCATTTCAGGGGAAACGTCCCCTCCCTGAGTCCTCACTGTCTCCGTTCCCCAGGGTGGACCGAAGCTTCTGGTTTCCGGCTTTCCCGTTGTTCTGCACGAGGCCTCCGTGTGTCCCGTGCCTTGCTTGTTTTCACCTAACTGTATCGTAGAGAACGTTTCATGTCAGGAAACACTTCCTCCTTTTTCGAAGGCCAGGCCATGTTCCATTGTGTTGCTATAACTTAATTTAGCTAGTCTCGTGGTAGACATGTAGGAGCTGCCTGGTCTTTTGCATTATAAACTGCATGGCCGTTAATGGCTTTGGATGGTCTTTGTTTAATCATGGGTGGGAACATCTGTAGGGTAAACCCCGTACCTGCAGTTGCTGATCAGAGCACACGTGCGCTTGGATAGGTGACGGAGAAGGCCTTCAGTGAGGTTGTAGTGATTTATTCCCCCGTCCCCCGCCCCCCCATTGGCAGAGTCCCCTTGTCTTCCCAAAGGACAGATGTGATCTTGCTGGAAGGCATGGACGAGGATGTGGGGTGGGGGGAGCAGGGAACAGCCGGGAGCTCTGCAGGTGCCATGGGAGGTGAGGCAGGGAAGATTCTGGATCCCTGAGAGCTCCACTGCTTCTCTAGGGGTTGATCTTTATTCTGTAAATAGGAGGGGCCCCAGAGGGTATGAGCAAACTCAGCTTGGTCCGCCGAGTTTCCTTCTCTTTCTTAATGAAACACATTTCAATTAGGGGCCGCCATTCGGCTATTGGGAGATTTCTCATTAATACCCAGATCTCCAGTGGCTGCGTCCCCGGCTGGCACACGTGGCCAGTCTCCCAGGCCTGACCAGGAGACCAGAAGCTGGTGCTGGCTGGCTTCGTGCTTGCTCTGCTCAGTCTCCTTCTCTTTCTTTTTTTTAATAGTAAGAAGGAAAGAATAATGCTTCTGGACTCGGGTTCTTTATCAGAAATGGGAAAATGCAAGCTTGATGAGGGGCCGTGTGTCCCTCTGGCTGCCCTTGACCTTTACACGCCTGGCCCGGAAGACAATGGCATGTTCCAGCCCTGGCCTGGGATTGGGGTGCTGAGCTGTGACCCAGCCTTAGGGGAGGGGGTTCTGGGGAAAGCGAGCTGAGGAAGGGGCCTGAGAGGGAGTGGCGGGCTGTGGGGTCCTGGGGCTCAGCCTTGCCTGGCAGCAACTTAGCTCTTTGGAAGGAGGGAGGGAGGGAGGGAGGGGAAAGGGAGGAAGGAAGGAAGATAAGGAAAGAGAGGGACAAGAGGGGGAAGAAGGAAGGAAGGGAGGGGGAGGAGTGATAGGGGCAAGGAGGGAAGGCAGGGGGGCTGGCAGTGGGAGAAGGAAATGATGGAACCAAGGCGACACCCCCATAGCATCCCAGGGAGCCTCCAGGGTGGGAGCACATGCAGTCTGGAGCGCCTGCTGTTTACACCCACATGCCCGGGGTCCCTGGGGCATCAGGATGTCAGCACCTGGCCCATGTTCCAGGTGGCTCCGGGCTGGGCCTTGGGGCCTAAAGCCCACCCCTTAGCCTCCTGTCAAAGGCCGGCCCCTTACTGCTCCTTCCTTCCCCAGGGCAGGATGTGGCACTTCCTTCCTGGCCTCCACGCCTCTCTGGTCATGCATCATGGACCGGCCTGGGGGGTGGTGGGGTGGTGGGCACTGCCCCACTTCCCAGATGGGCAAAGCGAGCCTGGTGGGGGGGGGGGCAGGCACCCCAAGGCAGGCTCTGCTGCTCCCAGGAAGGTCAGCACCAAGTGAGTTAGGAACCAACCAAAAGGAACGAATTGGTACAAGACTGTGCTTTTTGAATTGGTTACTTCGTAACTCAAACTTAAAAAAGCTTAGTTGTGTAACCTCACTCTCTGAAAACTTGAAAATATCTTTAAACGAGCACTGGAGGCACCAAATGAAGCTTCCATCTGTGCTCCAGGGTCCCCTGGCCGCTGGGCCTGCAGCTGCGGGCTTTGGCACGTCACGCTGTGCTGCTGTCACTCCTGTCACCCATGACTGCCCTCCCCCCGCCCCAGCAGGGCGAGAAGCCTGTCGGCTGAGTGGGCTGTGTCGTGTCACCAGACCTCACCAGAGTGGAGGGGTGACGTTTGGGCAAGGGCGACAGGCAGCCGAGGCCACGAGGGCTCATTTGCTCCAGACATTGGGTCTTCTGGCTCTTTCTTCAAGCCTCCAACCTACTGGTCAGGGTTGGCCAAACCCTGACAGGAGAGGAAAGGCACCCCTTACGATCCTGTCCCTGGCATAATCTCATGGACTCCCGTCCCTCCTGCCGTCACCTGACCCCAGCTTCGCGGACGAGCAGATGGAGACTGCGAGCTCTGGCAGCTTGTCTGGGTCACCTGGCTGGTCAAAGCTGGAGCCAGGATTTGATCTCAGGGTCTGACTTGCTCAACCTCTGAGCTGTTTAAAAGGAGAGGTTGGTACAGAACAGCAGTTCAACCACACATAAAACAGATCCTTGGGGAAAACACTAGAAGGAAATTCATGAAAACACTAGCTGTGGTAGGGTTGGAGGTGGAGGTGGAAGTGGAGGTGGAAGTGGCTTACGGGTGACAGCTCAGAGGTCCTTCCTGGCTGGCGAGGACGACGGGCTGGGTGAGGCTGCAGGTGGACACTGGGCAGGCGGGAGCCACGGGCAGGGACATGGTGCAGTCACCTGCTCTCCGGCCTGGGGTCAGCAGAGGCAGATGTGATTAGCCAGATGGATTTCTGGGAAAGCACGAAGCTGGGCTGGGATTGTCCACCGTCAGGATGCCAGGCTGGCTGGCTGGGATTCCGCAGATTCCACGGAGCTCCCACCTGCTGGCCGCCCACGGAAGGACTTGTTTTCCTCTTTGTTTTCCCTGACCTCTCCAGAGGGCTCCCTGGCTCTCGCCCCCCTGGAGGAGCTCCTCATGCCAGGTGGCTGACTGGCAGAGGGTGCACCCACCCCCTGCTGGCTGAGGGACCCCAGAGTCCTGGTGCTCGCATGCTCCTCCGAGGGCTCCAGGTGGGGAAGGTGGTCCAGGAGTTTCCTTGTACACATTCCTGCGGTCTGGTGTGTGTCCTTGTGCTCATCCGTCTGGCTGGTAGCCGGTAGCTGGTTTCTGGGAGGTGGGGGGTGATCAGAACCCCGACAGCCACCTCGCCTGGATTTGCAGGCCTTTGCTGTCACCTCTTTCCAGCCAGGGGGGCTCCTCCCTTGGGCAGGCTGGGGGCCTGGGCTCCAGCAGGGAGATGGCCCCTCTTCCCATCCCATGGGAATGGACTGGCTCTGCCCTGGCTGATCCCCTTAGATCCTGGCCGGGCGAACTCGCCATAGGGGAAGAGCTCAAACTGGGGTCTTTCCCCATTCTGAGGGCCATCGTGCCCTGGGGAGGACCCCTCCACTTTCCCCGGGGTGGTTACTGTGCTGGGAGTGGCCTCCTTCCCACAGAGGCTTCATGCCACCCTCTCTCCCCTGAGCAGGATCATGCGGCCGGATGATGCCAACATCGCTGGCAATGTCCACGGAGGGACCGTCCTGAAGATGATCGAGGAGGCGGGGGCCATCATCAGCACCCGGCACTGCAACAGCCAGAATGGGGTGAGTGTCGGCATCGCATGGAAGATTCCAGGTCCCAGAGCCCGGAGCCTGCTCTGTGCACGGCACCTGCACCCGCATTGCACTTCCTGAGTTGTGCCCTGGACCGGAGCCTGCCCTTCCCTTGCCACAGGTTCTGGCCCAGTTGGGTGCTGACAGAACCCCTTGGCCCGACACAGTCTCTGAGAGAGCACAGTCCCTGGGAGCCCTGGCCCTCTCAGCTGGGTCTTGAGGCCTTGTTGGTCTTGACTTTGATCAGATGTGCCTACGTCCACCTGGGGTGGCGTTTATCAGGATGACAGAGCAGAGACGTGGGTGTCATGCAGCCTTGACCCAGCCGGGTGGCCGGGGGCTGAGGATCCTCGAGACCCCGGCACGGCTGCGCCCGCTCTCTGCCCACTGTCTGCCCACTGTGGAGCCCGGTGGGAGGCAGTGCTGTGGCTCTGCAGCACATACTCAGCCTGTCCTGTCCAGCCCTGTGGGTACTGACATTTTCTCAGGAGGGCACAGCTGGTGAGAGATAAGCACCGTGGCTCCAGGCCCCTCCAGGCCTCAGTTTACTCCCCTGCTGTGCCCTCCTGGGCAGGGAGAAGGAAGATTTAGCCCCAGCTTAAAATGTTGTATGTGCACGCGTGTGCATGGGGGACACCCACAGAAACAAGTAGGTGTGGTCCTGTAACCTGGAACCTTGCTGTGGGATCCCACTTCTCAAGAGGCTGACTGGGAGGGCAGCAAGAGATGGGGACCCCAGATAGGGGCCCCGAGGAGCGGCTGCTAATTCTTACCACACCAAGCTGGTGAGGTGGAGGATGTGGCGTTTGTGCCGAGCCTTGGATGGAGACCAGCAGGCCTGGGTGGGTGGGAGTGGGCAGGGCGGGGGGGCTGTGAGCCAGGCCGGGCCCACGTGGGAGGGAGGACCACCCGTCCCCAGGGTGCCCTCTGGTGCCTGTGGGGGGTGAGCTGGAGCCCCAGAGGCTGGGGGATGGGTGGAGTGGATGACTAGGCCCCAGGGAGACCCTCCAAGAGCTGAGACCTCTGAGGGCTGGGAAGGAAAAGCCAGGCCTGGGGAGTGGGGAAGGGGGCAGGGGCCGAGCGGGTGAAGGTGCCCTTGAGGGTTGTGGAAGTGACTGCTGCCGTCTAGCAGTCACTTGGCCTTTGCGGAGCTTTGCGGTCATAGCACAGCACTCCCCACCATGGCCTGAAGGGGTGGGCATGAGTCCTGGCATCCCCACTGCACAGCGAGGTCAAATTCTTGCCCGAGGCCCCGTGGGTGGCACTTCTGGGCCCTGAATCCAGTCCATGGACCCTGGGCCTGTGCTTTGGGCCACTGCTCACAGCCTTCCCCAGCTTGGTGTACAGGAGGGCCCGTTCTGACTTGTTGGCTGGGAGATGCCTCTGCTGAGGGGACAGAGATGGAGATTTGGAAGTTCTAGGCTCAGGAAAAGGTCTGCGGGGCCCAGGAAATGCCAGGGGCAGCCCCAGGGACAGCCCTCCAGCCACAGGTGGCCGGAGCTGGGGTCCAGGGAAGGGCAGGGGCTTCTTCTGGCCATCTCGCACCCCACCTGTAGCTTTTGTTACCTGACGGCAGCTCCAGGTTCTGACTCCGGCCGGTGCCTCTTGGCTGACTCTACCTGGATGTTTCATTGGTCTCCTGCACTTGATGTGTCCAAAAGGAAGCTCCGCTGTTGCCTCCAAACTCACTGCTCCTGCAGGCTGCCTCTCCGTAAATGGCCTTAGCAACCTCTGGGTTCTCAGGCTCGAAGCCTGGAGCCTCCTTCTCTCACCCCCATGAATGTTCGCAGCAAATCCTATTGGCTTCACTTGACTTCTCTTCCAAATCTGACTCCTGCTGCCCTGCCCCAGATGGACCACACTTAGGGGAAGATGGAGGCAGATTGTGTCACTCCAGAGGCTGCTGTCTCACTCAGAGGAAAAGCCAGAGTCCACCTAAGGCTCGCCCTCTGCTGCGCCTCCCGGCTGTCAACCCTCTCCCCCTTCCTCTCTCCCCCTCCGCACTCGTGCCGCACCGGCTTTCTTGCCGCTTCTTGAACTTTGGGGCCTTTGCACAGGCTGTTCCCTCAGCCTGGGATGCTGTTCCTACAGATTCCTGCCTGGTCCCGCCCTCATCTTCTTCAAGTCTCTGCCCTGCTATGACCCCTGATGCCCTCAGCTGTTCTCAGCACACATATCTGACAGAACGGACCCTCATGGATTTATTCTGGGGGTCTGCTTCCCCCCCTCTAGAGGGGGGTGCCTCGAGGGCAGGGAACTTTGGCCTATTTGCTCTCCTTGGATGCCCTGCTCCTGGGTCAGCTCCCAGTTGACATACACCGAGTGCCTAAAACGTGTGTGGAAGGGTGACCCTCTCGTGAGCTTCCGCCCGTCCAGTGCTGCGTGCTTGTCCTGCTTTACCTTCTTAATCTTGCCAACAGTCTTTGGGGGGAGCTACTATAAAGAGCCCCATTTCACAGGGGAGGAAATGGAGGCCTAGATAAGCTGCACAGCTTCCCAAAGGCCAACCGGAGCAGGACCCTCTTAGCTATCCTCAGCAGCTGGGCGGGCGGAGGGGCAGGGGCCCAATCAATGAGCAGGCCGGGCACTGCTCCCCACAACGCAGGCGCATTACCTTCTTTAGTCCCCACAGTCTCTGAGAGGGGACAGCCATCACCCCCTTGGGGCGTTTCCTGGGTGCTGAGCACTTTATACACACTGGACCCTCAAATCCTCACAGCCGCCTGCGGGCATCGCTCATCTGTATCTTACAAGGAAACTGAGGCTCAGAGAGGCTAAGTCACTGCCCAGCATCGCAGACTGCTCTTGCAGGTTCAGCTTCTGAGATGCCGTCCTGTCTCGAAGCCCACCCCCACCCCCACAGTTTCCCGAGCACCTTTGCCCAGAGGGGAGTGCCATGCCGGTTGCCTCTGGAGCCAGAAGAGGGTGTCACTAGGGCAGGTGCTAAGAATAGCCCGTGCTACTTCCCAGCAGTGGGGGCTGCTGTGGCCCCCATAAGCCCCGGAAGGAAGGAGTCATGGCACAGGGTCTTGGCTGAGGCCAGAAGGAGCAGATACAACTAGTATTTGGGCCGTGTTCTGAGTTTTCTAATGCCACCATCTTTGTGGGGTGGCTGCCCTGGGCCAGCACCCTGCTGGGTCCTGGGAAACAGCAGGGGCCGGTGGCCACGGTCAGGTTAGAGACGCCTGGGCCCAGCGTGGGCCAGGTGCACCCAGCCAGTTGAGCAAGGGCCCCAGGCCCGCCTCAGGTCTCGTCGCCTGTAAAACAGAAAGACAAAACTTAGCTCCCAGAGTTGTGTGATAATGAATGAAACTCCTTCTTTAAGTCACCCAAGTAATTGCCCAGCGAATATTAGTTCCCCGCTTGGGTGTTTTAAGCTGGGAAAGAGCCAAGCTTAAAGCTTGTGTGTTCACGTCCCTTGTGCCAGGCCTGCGTGTTGACACTGTGCTACAGGCTTCCGGACAGTTCTTTGAGGGTACCCCATGTGGACAGCATGAAGAGCTCTGTCATCCCATTAGTGTTCTGGATTATGGGAGGAGACAAGCAACGCCGAGTGTGTGGGCTGAAAAGTGGACGAGTCCGGCTTGGCCCTGCTGCCCCAAGTGCCAGCCTCTCACCCAGCTGCCCCCCGCAGGCCCACGCCCCACCCTTCCCTCTGCTGGGATGCTCTACGGACCTTCTCCCGGTGACTGCTCCTTGTCATCCACATGTTGACACCACTGTCACCTCCTTAGCACGGCTGTCCCTGAGCCCCTGAAGCTGCCCCTTTACTTCATCGGCGCACGTAACCCCGTGCAGCCTCACCCAGGGCCCCTGAGGGCCAGTGCTCTGCCTCAGTCTCCCCGGAATCTGTGGTGCCAAGGCAGCACCCAGCCCCTGAGGCTGTGGGTGACAGGATCCTTTGTGACCCTTATGGAGGTGAGCACATCCGAAGGCTCAGTGTGTGGGCAGGTGAAAAGCGAGCTGCGGGGCGGTGGGCTCTCTGCCTGTGGAGTTCCCTGGGAGTGCGTCTGTGATGTGTGGGCGGGCACAGCTGGACACCAGGTTTTCTCCCTGTGTGGTCGTAGGGACGGCACTGGGGGGGCTCCAGGCCAGCCTGGAGGCGCCTGCGTCTGGCAGGCGTCCTTTGCGCCCTTGCAGAGCCAGCGAGCTGCCAGTGGGTGGTGCTGTAGCCTCGCACATGGACTCGGGGAGGGACACCTGCTCTGAGCGCGGCTTAGCGCAGCCTGATGCGCTGTGTGTGTGCGCGCACATGCGCGTGCAACCAGCCCGTACCACCAGCGGGGGAGCCTCACGCGGCCTTGGCCCACTTAGCTCCAGACCCCCATCCAGTCCCCGTTTCCTGCCTCGCTGGGCCCTGTCTCAGGGCCTCTTAGAGTACTGAAACAGCCCCGGTGTCCCTGAGCCTGTGAGCTCAGAACCCCCTCAGTTCCTCAGAGCAGGGTTTGGGGTGGTCCAGGGATTTGCCCCTTGGTACGGGCCCAGGTGGGCACTCACACAGGTGGGAGAGCCGCAGGTCCACGTCACAGGTGGCACCCGGGCTTGGGCAGGAGTCACGTCTTAGCTGCATGGCTTGGGCAACTTGGCTAATAGCTCCAAACCTCAGTTTCCCTTTCTGTAAGAAGGGGTGTTGTGAGGATGAAGCAGGAGAGCGAATCCCACAGCTGGCTGGGGCCAGACAAGCAGAACTCAAAGGGAGCTCCCCCCTCTCCCTCCGTCCCCCCCTCCCCAGCCCAACGGCAGCCAGGGCCGCCTCAGGCCCACGGTGTAAACGTCCCAAAACAGGGCCATGGTGTCTGTAGAAAATCATAAAAGAGCTGCGTGCTCTGTTTAGAAAATGGAGTGCCACAGTCCCACTGCTCAAACCCAAGGCCATTTTTTTTTTGCATCGTTAAATTAGCAAAGATTAAAAATAAATCGATTCTCCGTGTTGCTGAGGGTGCCGCGACAGGGTCCTCTTTCAAGGCACCGGAGGCCATGCCCGCCGCTGCCCCCTTCTGAAAAGTGCTTTGGTAACAAACCTCAAAGTATCTGTCCTTTTGACTCCAAAAATAATCCCCAGTACAGAAAATGATTGAAGCAAAGGGACAGCCATCACAGAATTATTTATAATGAGAAGCAACTGGGGGTTGACCCAAATCTCTAACAACAGAAGAACATTCTCTTCTATTTGGCCATTGAAAACATTCGTGCAGTGTGGTGTCATGAAGAAGAAATCACGAAAAGTATCGTGAAGACAAAATAAGGAAGCCCTTCGTGTGCTGATAGAGGAGGGTCTCCAAAATAGATGGTTGGGGAGGAGAGCAAGCGTGAGCAGGTGGCCTGGCGCCCGACTCCCTACGGGGAGGTGGCCGCTGGCCGGGCGGGCACGGCCTTCAGTCAGACGGTCTTATCTGTCGCATTGCTGCCATTGCCCGCTACCCAGAGGCCAGCCTGGAGCACCCCCATTGTGCCTTGATTTGGAATTGTGCCAACTGATCACCTATTTGGAGGTGAAATAAAATGTAAATAAAAGTAAAAACAGTGATTGCAAAAAGCTTGTCATACCATGGACAGATTCTTTTTCCTCACATCACATGAAGAAAGCAGAATGTGAAAGTGTAGCTTCAGTTTTTTGCATAACTATATAAATCTAAAACAGCAAAACAAGGAGCCAAGTGAACAAACACCCCCCCAAAACCCCTATTTTTAGGGGAAAAAAGCCCGGAAAGGAAGGTCTCCAAATAGTAACAGTGGTTATCTTTGGATGAGAGGAGTGATTTTTCCCTCCTCTTTTTCCTTTTCTGTTTTTCCCAAATTTGCCATAATGAGCTTTTTCATAGTTTTTACTTTTTATTGTGTAAGCAATGCATGTTTGTGGTAGGAAAGTTAGAAAAGAGTCACCCATAAACCCACAACCTGGAGAATCACCTTAAGCGTTGCTGTGGTGTGCCCCTTTCTGTTTTTGCGTGGCGGTAAGTTGCATCACTCTCATGGTGGAAAGAAGATGAAGGCCTTCTGCGAGGCGCACGCCCAGGGCGGGGTGGCAGGGGTGGGGGTGGGGCAGGCCCGGGGCTGCGGGGCCGACCTGACCTGCCCTGGTGTCCGCAGGAGCGCTGCGTGGCTGCCCTGGCCCGGGTGGAACGCACCGACTTCCTGTCACCCATGTGCATTGGGGAGGTGGCACATGTCAGCGCGGAGATCACCTATACCTCCAAGCACTCTGTGGAAGTCCAGGTCAACGTCATGTCCGAAAACATCCTCACGGGTGAGTCCCGGCGCTGCTCACTGAGGTTCCTGGGTGGGGGTGAGAACAGGAGTGGCTGCAAAGCATGTGCAGTGCTCACGGCACCGCTGCAGGCTCTGGACGTGCCGACCCCTTGCCCTGCATCCAGGAGTGGCACTCCCGTCCACTACATGGGCAGGCAAGGGTCAGGCACACCAGGACACACGGCTGACTGAGTCACTGGCTGGTGGCACCCAAACCCCGGCGTCTGCCCAGCCGTGGCTGCAGGGGCCTGGTGGCTGGCTCGGTCCTTGGCAGGGGGCGGGGTGGGGAGCACAGAACCGGCGCCGCGACCCTCTCCGCAACTGGTCGAGGTGTTGGCTCCAGGGAGGACGTGTCTGCATCCCAGGAGGACCTGCTCTGGGCCCTTTCCATCGCTCCTGTGGGCCCCGGTAAGTCAGACTGAGATCTGAGTTCTCTGGGCGAACCTTTGACTCCAATTTGATCTGAATATTCTCTTCCTTGGCTGTGGTAACCATGGCAACCCCTTTTCCTCTTCCCACTCTGCTGCAGGAGAGTGTGGCGACAGTTCCAGCTCGCATGCACGCACACATGCTTCTTTTTATAACCAGGCTACTGAGGGGAGGCCGGCCCCTTCCGCGTTCCCGGCCTCGGGCCTCCCTCTGCTCCTGCTGCCCTCCTGCCGCCTGGCCGGGCAGCACCCCTGTCCGGAGGTGGAGGAGGCTCTGCATCGGCCCCTGCAAAAAGCGCCAGCTGCGGATTTCCTCCTGATGTCTCCATTCCTTAGCGAGCAGCTGTCCGCAGTGCTGTGCTCCGAACTGTTGACAGGCTAGCGTCCCCTTCCCACATTGATCCATCCAGAATGTTCCAATGACCTCAGCAAGGTTGAAGATCAGAGCTGGGCATGCCAGCCCAGCTGCGCCCAGCTCTGGGACCTGCGGGCCAGAACACCCCAGGACGTGGCAGGCGGCCGTGGACTGGCCTCAGGCGGTGGCAAGGGGGGGGGAGCTTGGGGCACCCCCTTCCTGCTCTGGGGACAGTGGCCTTGGCCAGGGACAGGCGCAGGGCAGCGTGGGTCTGACAGAACCCAAGCGGTGGTCTGCCCCGCCCCGTAGGGGCCCAGCCTTTCTCTCCCGGGCCGTGCTGGGGTTTGGGCCTTGACCTGGCAGAGGAGGCAACACTTGGGGACACACACGACATACCATTTCCCACGTTAGCCAGAGGCACGAGTTGCATTCACCATGTGCTGCTGTCACTGCCGTCCATTGCCTGAACCTCCACACCTGCGCTGTGGCTTCTTGCACTGCACTGCAATTTTCCTGTCGTGGAGTCAGTGGCGCCAGAATGTTTTACAGGGTCCTGGGAGGGAAGCCCCTTTCTGGTACTTGGGAAGCCACAGCCCAAGAGGAGTCCCCAGCCTGCAGACGGATGCCTGCACCATTGGGGAATGGGAGGAAAGAAGCAAGGAGACAGCTTAAAATTTCAATCCCACATCATTCT
The DNA here is from genome assembly GCA_004027775.1 of Bradypus variegatus. Lineage (NCBI taxonomy): Eukaryota > Metazoa > Chordata > Mammalia > Pilosa > Bradypodidae > Bradypus > Bradypus variegatus. Next base: position 17,092 of record PVKY010001585.1, on the reverse strand, counting down.
CTGTCCCTGCTGACTGCGGGCTCCCTATAGGACACCACGTCTGTCAGGCATTTGAGGAAATGGGGGAGAGAAGCAGCATTTTGGGTTGAGAGCAGATGTAGGGGTGATCGCTTCTTGTGAGGGAAAGAGAGGGTGGGCAGGTGGCCCTTCTGGGCTGCCTTGAGAGGTCACCAGGCCTGGGGCTGCCCCTGTGGGAAGGATGTAGTCCCAGGGGCTGTCCCACAGCCTGCCCTGAGGGGACACTGGCCCCCCACCTGAGGGGCCTCCCTCCCACCATCAGCTTCTGGAAGTGTCAGGGCTTGCTTTGCCCTCCTCAGTTTGCTCTTTCGAGTTGCCAAAGGGCATCCGCCTTGGCTGGGACCCTCTAATGGGCTGCAATGCGCAAGGCCCGGTGCTCCCCATCCTGTCACTGGCTTGCCATAGACGTGGGTCAGCCATTGTGGGTGAACCAAGGAAGAAGTGGAGGGGTGCCTGAATGGAGGACTCGGGCTCCTGCCCCGAGAGAGCAGGGTGGCCATCAGGATTTGGGCAGAACGATGGAGTCTAATTCACATTTGTAAGGAGACCACTCACACTTAAGGGGTGAGGACAGGCATGGCAGGAGACCCCCCCTGGAGTCAAAGTTGGTGAGGTTGGTGTTCTCTGCCCTCCCTGAAGGATGGTCACTGTGAGCCAGAGTGTCCCAGGAGGGAGAGAACCATGTTTCCCCTGCTGCATGTCCGGGACCCCAGGATCCCCGAGGACCTCACAAGCTCGGGCCTCCTCCCATCTCACGGGCACTAAACGGGCTTACCGGTGGGGCCCCCGCAGCCCAGGGGGACTTGGAGCCCCCGAGGCCTGCGGCTTTTCCTGCATGCCTCGGCCAGCTGGCCAGGGACACCTCTTTCCTTACCCCAGGCCCCAGCTGTCCTTCTCATCTCCTGCCTGCATGTCCCTGCTGTCCCGTGACCGCCCTCACTGTCCTCTTCCTGTTTCAACCTGTGAGCGCCTCTTTCTGTTTCCATCTCTGTAACTCTGTGTCACATGTCTCTCTGCCTCTGTCCTTGCATGTCTACCTCGCTGTCCTGTGTCTGGCCTGCCTGTCTGCCCATGTGCTGTCCAGAGGGCAGCTTCCGGGGCCAGGAGGTAGTGGCCTGGCTGTTCATCCCCTGCCATGGCCCCAAGGCTAGTGCCCACCCTGCAGATCCCCTGAAGCCTGGCCGGCGAGGGCTGGGCTGGCAGGCGGCACGAGGGCCACAGCCTGCTTTTCCTACCCCCGGAGGCCGAGGTCCCCTGGGCTGGGTGCCCCCCACGATCTGGGCTGTGCTGCCCGTCATAAGGCAGTGGCGCCAGCACATGTTCAGGCAGACAACCAGAAGCCTTTGCCTCCGAGACGGCTCATTCATCTCCTGCAACTGTCAAAATATTAAGCTAACGAGGACGGATCGCTGTGAATTGCTCCAGAAAATAGCTGGTAGCTTTTAAGATTTTAAAATAGATGTTTTTAATGCCACACTTGTCTTTTGATGGTTTTATTAAGTGATTGAGAAAGCACAATTAGCAGGTTTTGCCTCGCCTGCACCATGTTGTTCATTTGGGTCTAGAAGAGGGCCACTCAGAGTTGCCATGGAAACCAGCGTGTCAGGATGGCTCAAGCTGAGGCAAACAGGAAATCTTTATTCCCAGAAGCAGGTTGTCAGATTCACTCTCAGTCCAAGTGCGGTGAGATTCTTCCCATCGTCTTTGCTGCTCCCACGCGCAGGGAGCCCCCGTCTTGCTGGCACAGTGGGCTCGGGAGCAGTGGGTGATGGGTGCACAGGGCAGGCCAGCAGCCCCCGATGACCTTGCCTGAGACCCCAGCTGCCTCTTTTTAATTGGCCTGTGGGAGGTGACTTGGTGCTTGGGTCTGTGTTTAGCAGAGGAAAGGGGTGCCAGAGCCCAGGTTCATCTCGGGGAGCAAGTTAGAGGTAACTGCTAGGACCTGAGCCTCCTCAAGGGAAACCTGGGGAGCCATTTGCTGCCTTTCCCACTTCTCTTTGTCATTTCCCACAGTTTTAGCCTTCCACCGTACTGTGGGAATATTTCATGTTAAAGAAGCTGCTCTTTAAGGGCATCTTGGCGTCTATTACCCTGTAATTCTAGAACCCAGGAGGCCAGGACCTCTGCTCAGAACAGCGCCAACTTGCTGTGTGTCTCTAGGCAAACGCTTTCACCTCTCTGGGCTTCCGGCTCTTCCTGAGCATGGGGGGTGTAGACCGAATGAGCTCCAAACTTTTAGTGCCAGCAAGCCACCCGCTGGGTTCTCAGCCCAGACGGCCCGGCCACCTCGCGGTCTTGCTCGGCCCTCTGCCTGGCCCCCAGGCTCCCAGGCCCAAGCAGGTTCCCATTCCTGTCATCAGGCCCAGAGGGGAAGGCAGCAGCCCAGGGTCCATCTCTCAGCCCCCAGAAGCTTCTGGATTGGAGCTTTGAGGCAACACTTTCCACTTGAAGGAGGGGGTTGAGGGTGGTGACACGGGCTTTGAAGAGCTGGGCCCCACGGCCCTCCCTTGGGGTGCCCTCTGTGGGGCTGTGTCTCCTCCCCAGCCCGAGCCTCAGCAGGCAGCAAGGGTGGACACACTCGCATCTGTGTGGCCGTGCGTCTTGCTGGGCTTACCCTCCTGAAGGCCGGGAGTCAGGGGTCTGTCAAAGGACGTTCCCTATCTTGGCATTATGACATCAGCCCCCCAACGAGGTGCTTTGGTGCTTTTAAGTTTGGGGCCAAACGTTGGCCACAAGGTCTCGGGAGTGGACTTGACCGTGTCCCCTGCAGCCCTTCACCGTGTGGTTTTCTTCCCTTAAGGTACCAAAAAGCTCACCAACAAGGCCACCCTGTGGTACGTGCCCCTGTCACTGAAGAACGTGGACAAGGTCCTGGAGGTGCCTCCTGTCGTGGTAAGGCTCCCCATCCCCTCTTGACACCTGCAGCACTGCCCAGGGCTCACTGGGCTCAGGCGGCATCTGGGGAAGTGACCACAGCGGAGCAGAGGGGCCGCCATGGGCAGCAGGCCCTGGGCCCAGGAGGGCGTCCCTGGGTCATGGGAGGTTGGCCCTGCCTCTGAGCAGACGTCCGTGTGGTGACATTCCTGATTCCCATCAGGAATGTGTGTCAGCTGGCCGTTGCCCAGACGCCCCTCCCCGGGGGACCCTGACGTCACTTTCCTGAGAGGAAACGTGGGTGACTGGGCTGTGATTGGTAATATCTCCTGCTGAGAACCGGGACCCCCAGGCTGCCTTTCCCCATGGTCCCTGGAGAAATGGATGTCAGGGCAACTGGTTCCCAAGTGTTTCTTTCTCTGTCCTTACCCTGCCCCCCGGCCGGCATCTGCCCCCTCTGGCTTTCTCTCGGGTTGGCACTGCTGTGGCAAAGCTCACTGGCATCAGGCCCAGTTCCCTTCTGGGCATCCCACTGCAGCAGGCTCGGGCAGGCAAGCTTTCGAGGAGCAAATGTTTGGCCAATCAAGCAACGCAGTTCATTCCCTAGAAGTGCTGCTGACCCCCTGAGCCCTTTCGAGATGTGCGAACAGCCAGGTCCTTGAAGACCTGCCACTTTCCGCTCTCACCTACGAGGAGAAAAGCCCTTCATGGAGAGACTCGGAGATCCCGTGGTTACAGTAGCATCGGCCCTGGCGGGGAGTTTCTTCATACATGCGCGCTACATAGAGAACAGATTTCTTAAAATTAATCAAACTGAGAGCCAGATTGCTGGGAATCTGTGCCTGCCCTTTTGCTTCCTAGACTGAGCAGAGAGACTGGGGCCTTCTGACACCCCAGCCCTTTCTCTGCTTCTCGGTGTCCCCCCACCTCTCTGGGGGTGGCCTGGCTCTCAGTCTTCGATCTGTGGGCATGACCGGGGCCAGGTGGGGACCTGTAACCTGCCACCACTGCAGATGTGAGATGACGGGGGCACTCCCTGAGCCTGCCTCCCTCTCCCCGGCTCGGCACCTGGCTGGGCGCCTCGTCTGGGCTCCTGGGGGGACAGTTACTCCCGGGCGGGGCATGTCCCTGCGTAGGACTGGCTCGGTGACCAGGATGCCCTCTCCAAGGCTGTACCTTGGGCTCTGTCGAGTCGTGGGTGCATCCTTTGGTTCCGTGAGGCCAGTGGGATCACTGGCAGCTTCCGTCGCATCGGTGGAACAAATGTGAGGAGAGCAGGAGCAAGTGTGGGGGGCCAGGCAGTTCTCACACAGTTGTCCTTTAGTCCAGCACCCCCCAACCCACACAAACAACGTATATACCTGCATGTATGCATCCATCCGCATGCCCACGCCCACACCTACCTGCATGCACACACATCTGCAAAGCATGCACTTACCTACATGCGCACACACGCACGCACGTCCTCTTTCCATCCGGGGCTGCTCCCGCCCCTCCTAGCTGGAGGCTTGCTAAGACCCGAGACGCAGGAGGAGGTCAGAGGCACAGTGATGTTCTCTTGAGAAAGGGGAGTTGCACGTGCCGGCGCAGTGCTCGTGCCCACCAGACACCTGGTGCTAGATTAGCCCCATCACATGTAAATACTCAAACCCAATTATTTAACCACCTTAATTTTAAAATGCTATGGAATTTGGAACCCTCCAACAAGCTTTGTCTCTGCCTTCAGCATTGGAGGGTGATACGGAAGGGAGATTCCTGGATTGAACATACTAACTTGTGCTTCGTTTTCGTTCCTCGGGGCTGAGGGCTGTTGAGTCTGCAGCCAGTGGGGAGGGAAGGGGAGGCTTCCAACTCCCGGGGTGCTGGGCCCCTCGCTCAGGCGGGGGTGGGGGAGCTGAGAGCTCAGCATCTCCTCCAGCCCCTGCTATTCGCTCCTCGTAATTGGCGCTCTCCCTCCCACATCCTGGAGGAGCATCCAGTAGCTTTTTCAATCCCTTTGTTTAGCTGGATTTGACAAGACATAAATATCAACTTTGCCCTTTGTGGAGGAGTGTGTTGAAATCGTTCCACCGAGCTGAAGCCGAGAGAGCTCCAGATGGGAGAAGCTAGGCTGCTCCCGGCTGCAGCTGCTCTGGTGCTTCTTTGGGCTCTCTCCCCCAACATAAACCTTCAGTGGGGTTTGAAATATGGGCCTGCTGCTTCCCTTGGCAGGGACAAGCCACCGTTCTGATGAGGCTGTCCTGGAAAGCTCAGCTTCTCTCTTGGGTTCAAATGGCCGTTCTCGCTTATCGCTGGGCAGCCGGACCACAGGCTCTTCATATCCTGCCGCCATCCTCCTGTTGGCCTTTCCCTGCGTGGCCATCCCGCACCTAACAAAACATTTCTCCCTCTACACAGATGTATAGGTAGGCGTGTAGGATATATAAACATGAATAAATTTGTCACACGTGTGTATCTCACACATATACATATATAGACACATAATACACCATATATGCACATCTATAGGTATCTATTTAGAGATCTTTTTATCAGATGTCTCAGTATGTGGTTGAGTTAAGAGGTTGGCACAGACTGTTGCCTGGGACATTTGGACCCAACTGTCTTTCACTTCAAAGCCACTGGGTTTGATTAAACTTGGGGGATAAGAATTGTGTGTCAGCCCCATAATTAAAATGTTCATTCTAGTGATTTTCTTCCCACATTTAAAGCCAGCAGGGAAGGCCTTGTGAGAGGCTGCGTTTCCTGTGCCCTCCTGGCTCCTGGCCACGTCTGGAGCCTCCGTCAGGAGGCTCTGACTGCACCAAACAAAAAGAGGATTTATGAGATGAGGGGTTAGAACTCAGAGGAGCTGTGAGGCTACTGCACAGACACGGCGTAAACTCTCCTCTTACAAAGTCATTACCTGGGTTGGTGGAGCCTTAGGAAATGGTTTATTTTTGGAAGAACAGGTTAAGTTAGCCACTGCAACTTAAAACACTCAGTGTGGTTTGTGTGTTTTGAACAATCCACATCTCTCCTTGCTCAAGCCGAAGGTCATGGACCATTGAACCGTGGGATGGTGGTCAGACCGTGTTAAGTTTTGGGACTGAGCCACAAGAGGAAAGCAAGGCATTTAAAACTGGCTTTTGCAAGGTCTGAAATTGTTGCCTGAGATTTCTTAGGTCAGAGGGGCTTTGGCGGGCCGGAGAGCAGCTGCGAGGGGCTGGAGAGGCTGAGTTGGATGCTTCCCAGCAGGCCCAGCCTGGAGATGGTCGAGTGACTCGGAGAGCAGACTTTGATGAGGAAGGGGGCTGCTCAGGGGAAGTGGGTACACAGGAGGCCCGGGAATCCAGCCTGGGCCTTCCAAGGGGCCACTCAGGGAGGAAGCGCAGGGGGGAGGTGGCTGTGCTCCCTGCCCTGGGTCACAGGGGGGCGGCACGGGATAGCCATGTCACATAAGAGGAGCCTGACATGCCCCACCTGCGCCCGAAGGACTCTGGAGCCTCAGCCTTTGTGCTCAGTTTTATCTTTGCGTTTATTTTTAACTTCTTGCTTCAAAACCCCCGTGATCCACCGGAAGAGCTTCAGAGGGGCTCTGTTGGCTGTAGCCATTCATTCCCTCCAACGTGCCGGCCTGTTGGCCCGGCCGAGGGTCAGCAGAGGGGGGCTGCTGGGTCTGCTGGGCACAGCAGCCTGCCCTCCCCTCGCCCACCCACGGCCCTGACCTAGCAGGTCTGCGGCCAGGGACACGGCCCAGGAAGGAACTGAGTGACTTTAATCGTGAAAAACTGGAAACAAGCAAAATGCGCTCATCTAACAAATTGGTTCAATAATGGACATTGATACAGTGAAACACAGAAACACTGTTACTTTTAAACTTTAACATGGCACAGTGGGACTTTCTTTTCCCATTGTTTAAAAAATTTATTGTGAGTGCATATATATAACTTAAATTCCCCATTTTCACCACTTATAAGGATGCAATTCAGTGGCATTAACTATGTTCACAGTTGTGCTACCTTCCCTATCATCCATTACCAAATTTTTTTCATCACCCCAAGTGGAAGCTGGGGACCCCAACAAGCAATATCTCCCCCTTCCTCCCTACCCCCAGCCCCAGTGGCCTCAAGTCTACTTTCTGTCTCTATGGGCTTGTTTGTTCCAGGTACTTCCTGTAAAGGAATTGTATGGCATTTCGCTCAGCAGGGTGTTTTCCGGGTCCATCCATGCTGTAGCATGTCGGTCATTGTCCCTTTTCGTGGCTGGACGCTGTTGCCTGGTGTGGATGGACCACATTTCCCTCAGCCGTTCACCTGATGAGGGACACCCGCTGGTTTCCACCTTTCGGCTGCTGTGAAGGCCGCTGTGGACCGGTGGGACTTTTCACATGTGCACTGGCATGAGGACAGTCCCAGGCAGGTGAGCCCGATACCTGACCGGGCGCTGGGACTCCAGGAGAGTCACCTTCTCTGTTTTTTATGTTTTTCTTATCAATTCTGTATTACCAGAAAAAAGAATAGGTGTTTGCAGTAGCCACAGGTGGGTGACGGGCTGCTGCGTGCCTGACGCTGTGTCCCTGTTCCCGCAGTATGCCCGGCAGGAGCAGGAGGAGGAGGGCCGCAAGCGGTATGAGGCCCAGAAGCTGGAGCGCATGGAGACAAAGTGGAAGAATGGGGCCATTGTGCAGCCCGTCCTCAACCCAGGTACCGGACCCCGCAGCCATGCTCCCCTGGGCCTGGGCTCCCCTCCCTGCCCCCCGAGTGTCACCGTGGCGAGGAGAGGGGCACGGGCAGCTCCGGGAGTCCCCACAGGTCCCATGGGTGGGTTCAGCTGGAGCTTGACCAGGGGCCCTCGATCCTGAGAATTGGTTTTTGTTGTGTCTCTCCCTCAAGTTCTCGCTCTCAGGAGCATGTTCTCGAGGAGGTTTCCGTCTCATCCAAAAGAAGAATTGCAGGATGGTGGCAGCTCTGTGGGTGTTGCTTTCTGCCTTGGCTCACGTGTTAAGACGTGTGCTTCAGGGATCGGCTCTGATCCCAACTCAGAGCTGGAGGAGAGCCTGCCAGGACTGGCTCTCCTTCCAGGATCCGTTTCCCCCGTTCATTCATCCTTTTGCCTTTATGGCCGAGGTGGCCTGGCTTTAACGACTTGTCCAGCCACAGTGGAAACAAATCGGTTAAGGACACATGAGCCCTTCAGAGGGGCTCCACTGGTGCTCAGGAGCGGTTCAGGTCAGAGGTCTCCGGGGGTCATGTCTGTTCATGAGGACAATTGTCAGCCCCAGGGGTGGGTGGGCCAGTCTCAGGATTGTTCTGGCTCTTCAGAGTCCCTTGCAATTCCACATGAACCTTAGAATCAGCTTTTCCGTGATGCAAAGACATCAGCTGGGATTCTGTCGGGATCGTGCCTTTTAACGTTTAGTCTTCCGATCCATGAACATGGGCTGCATCTCCGTTTATTTAGCTCTTTAATTTCTTTTGACAATGGCTTGTTTTCAGAGGATAGGTTGCCACTTATTTTGTTAAATTTATTCTTTTTTGATGCTATTGTGCACTTCATTTTCGGATTCTTCATTGCAAGTGTACGGAAATAGAATTGATTTTTGTATATTGATCTTGTATTCTTCAACCTTTCTGACCTTATTTACCAGTTCTAATAGTTTTCTAGTGGATTCCTTAGGATTTTCTACATCCAGGATTACATCATCTACAAGTAGAGGGTTTTACATCTTCCTTCCCATCCAGGTGCCTTTTGTTTCTTTTTCTCTTCTCTTGCCCTGGCTGTAGCCCCCTGGGTGGTGTTTTGGAATGGGCGGGTTGGATTTCACCATGGTTGTAGCATCTGGGGACAGCAGCTTGGGGAGAGGGGTGGATGGTGAGTGTTCTGGCTTCAGGGGTCTTTCTCATGGGGCAGAAATGCTCGCTGTCCCTTCCCGCTGGATGGTCCTCCCTCCCTGCTCTAATCGCAGCAGCCCAGCCTTCTCAGGAACGGGCTTTGGCCTCCTGGATCTGCAGCTCTGGTGACTTTGAAACAAGGTGTCAGACCCTTCTGACTGTTGCCTAGCAACCTCCCCAAGAGGCATCCTTTCAGAATTGGAGAGTTCTTTAAAACCTAGAAAACACAGTTCTCCTGAACTCTTAACTGCCTTCTCCACGGAGGGACTGTTGACCGTATCACAAACTCCATCCTGCTCCTGACGAATTCAAGTGCCTATTTCCTCCCCAGCTCTTGGCTTTTAAATGTCTGCTTTGGAGTCTGGCCTAGCCCTGCAGTGTGGCTGCGGTCGGGGTAAGTCACTCCAGCTCCCTGGTTCCCAGGCTGAGTCTGGCGTCTCCCTTCTTGGGTCTGGCAGTGCTCTGGCCACCCCTCCCCCCAGGCAGGCCCACCCCTGAGTCCAAAAGCTTTCTTGCCCTTGTCCCGGCTGTACTCTGTCTGTCTTGGTGGTTCGGATTTTATCCTTGAAGTACTTTGTCTTCTTGAGGAGCCCTTTCTGGCCAGGCCTAGAATCCTGGCTCTGTTAGTCCTGGCTCAGGGAGAGGAGTGTGGGGTGCAGGAGGAATGAGGGGGTGCCACTGAGGAACATGGGTCCTGGAGCAGCTCTGACCTGTCCGTGTCCCGGTTCCCTCAGCTGGACACAGAGGAGATAAGACCACCAAATCCGGGTGAGGTTGCTGAGATGATGTCGGGATATGGCACATGTAAAGTGCTAAAAATAGCTTCTGTTGCATGTGACACACCACAAAAGGAGCATTCTGTGTTTCTTCATGGCCATGTCAAGCAGCTCCCGTTGCTTCCCTGGGGCTCTGACTCAGGTTCTCCGCGTCACCCTAAAATGGCAGATTCAAAGCCTACGCCCTTGGTCGGTCAAGGTGGTAGCAGCTGCTGGGGCAGATCAACCCCAAATCCCAGTGCTGAGCTCTACAGAGGCTTATTTCTGTCTGGTGTCAAGGCCAGTCAGGGGTGGACCCCCCTCAAGTGGCAGTGACCCTACGGCCTTGTGGCTTTGCTGTCTCCAGGAGTGGCTTTTGAGATGACCCCAGCAGAGGAAGAGCAGGGAGGCTCTCAGGTGTCTGGGGCTTCAGGGTCAGGCCTGAGAGCAGCCTAGTGGGGAGCGGTCATCTGGTCACCCTTCTGCCTGGAGGCTGGGGCACATCGTTTAGCGGGGTGCTCAGGAAGAGTGGGGGAGGCAGGTCTGGTGACTGCCTAGTCTCTGCCTTGTCTGCCTTCGGGTCGCCGAGAGCCTGGTGCATTCTTTGCACACGTAGAACCTCTCACCTTCCGGGTGATAACCTGGAGTCCTGTCCGGCCACTGCCCCAGCCTCACTGTGCAGGCTCCTTGGGCCACGTGCAGCTCCATCAGGTTCAGACACGAGACCTCGTGGCTCAGCCACCTGTAAACGAAAAGGATGCGTTACCTGTGCTTGCATCCATGCCACGGTGGAAACGGGAGACCATGACAAAACATGCTCGTCTGGAAAAGGGAAGGAAGGGAGCTGCGCAGGAGCCTGGGTCTGAGCCCAGCAGAATCCTGCCAGGGCCCCCACAGCGTCCGTGGGGAGGTCCTCCATGAGGCCCGATTCTACTCCCTGGGGGGTGCTCCCTGGCCCCGGCACTGCCACCTGGGGGGGTCTTCCCTGTCCGCTGTCCTTGTGGCACTGGGGAACGGCGCCTACAGCCCACTTCCTGCTGGTCTGTTTGAGGGCCCAGAGGCTGATTTAAGGCTTGACAGTCAAAAGCTTTTTTGGTTCTGGCCAATTCCACCTCCTGGTGAACTGAGTCGGGGTCCTCTGTCTGCTCCCAGTCAGCTCCCTGTGGCAGTGACTCCCATGGCTCTTTCTAGGCAAACTTCTCCAGCTGGCTGTTTCTTCACTTGGGGCCCTGCACCATCTCTCACCCCAATGGCAGCTTCCTTGGGGCTTTCTACAACAACACCTGTGGAGGGGAAGACCCCAATCCTAATCTGGTGTTTGACCCTGGCTACTTTATGGGGTTTTGACCCCAAAGCCTCCTCTATCCCCAGCTCCAGAAGCACTCAGCTGTTCTAATCCATGAATGCTCCAGATTTCTGGACTCCTTGATCCCTGTCACTTTGACTTCCAAAGTGGCCATTTCTTTCTGGAGTACATTCTTTCTTGCTATACCTTACTCAAAGCAAAAAGCACACCCTCCCATATTCTCTCCTTTTCAACCACTTCCCCTAGGGTGGTAGCACAGGAGGAAGACATTTGGGTTGTCCCAGCTTTCGCCTTCTAAGCCAGGGTAATGTAAATAGTGTCCCCCTAGGTTTGCAAGAGAGAGGTTTGATTTGGGCAGCACCCCACTTCCGGCACCGGCTGCTACTGCTTCCGGCACACGACATTGGCGGCTGTTGCAGATAAATCCGCACATCTCTGTGACTGAGCCCTATGCTTAGCAGCACTTTCTCACACATTCTGTTAGTTCACCTGAGAAACAGAACATGAGCAAACCCAGGGGAGGCTGCTGAGGTTGGCTGAGCAGGTGCTCCCTTCTCTTGGGGGAATGCCTGTGCCCGGGCTCTGAACACAGATGTGACAGACAGACAAACACAGTCCCTGGCCCTCCAGAGCCCCGGTGGAACCTACAACCCATGGCCCAGGGAAGGCAGGGAAGGGGGCCCCCCGGGTGGGTATAGAACTGTACTCTTTCCACTTGAGAATTTTGGTGCCTCCACCAATGAGAAAGTTCATCAGTGCAAGGTCAAAGAACCTTAAATTACTAGATGTGGCTTCACTGGTATTTTTAAAAATTACTGCAGAACTTCTCTTTGACTAGGGAGTATAGTTATTTCAAATCACTTGTCATTTGAATAAGCAGATAATTTGACATGACAGAGATTTTTGAATGCAATTTTCAATTAAGTTTGAAAAGAAAAAAAAAACTTTCTTTGTAGTTGTCCACATGTATATCCCCTAGCTGGGCAGAGCAGTTCCTGAGATTGGGCCAAATTTGAGGGTTTTGGTTTCCATTTGCACTTGAAAGCAGTCGTTTCCTTGTCTTTCATGAGTGGAACACACAGCAAACGGAAGTGACACCAGTTCCCCTTTGGTGCAGAGGTCTCCTCGTTCTCTGCCCGCCGTGCAGGGAGGCTGGTTGTGGGCATTGGGGAGGCCTGTACCGAGGTGGCGGCTGAGAGAACCAGCACCTCCTCACTGGGGTCAGAGCCGCAGGTTGTCTGCGATGACCACTGTCCCTGTTTGGCAGGGCTGCCATGACAAATACCGCACGATGGGTTGGCTGAAGCAACAACAGGAACTTACTGGCTCATGGTTTCTGAGGTCAGAAACCCAACATCAGTATGGCAAGGCCTGCTTTTCCACGGAGTAGGTCACGTTCTGGGATGGCAGGCCTCTGGTGCATAGCGATGTCCTTGGTCCCCTGACTTCTGGCTTCTCTGACCGCACCCCAGTGTCCTCTCTTTAGAAGGCCCTCTGTCATTCGGAATAAGACCCACCCTGATTCCATTTGGCCTCAAGGTCTTTTCTATAAATGTTTCACACCCACAGGAATGTGACTTGAGATTAAGAATGTCTTTATGGGGTACATGATTCAATCCCCAATAACTGCAACACCAGGAGACACCTGGAGGCCCCCCCGAACTCCTTTCCCAGGGGCCTCTAGCATTCCTGTGCACCCCTGCCCCACCCTGCCCCACACAGTGGCATCAGGACTGACTGATGGCGGTTTGAAGAGGGGCCTGCATGTGGACAGCGTCCAGAAAGGGGGGACGGATGGTGAAGCCCCCAGAATGTGGGAGAGAGGGAAGGCTCTCTTCCCAACCCTGTAGCATGCTGTCTCCTGCTAAAGGCAGGCATGAGAGATGCCCAGCAGGGCCCCCAGCAGGGGAGGGAGTTCAGGGAAGGCCAGGGGAAAACAGAGCAGAGCAGCCCACAGCCAGCAGTCCTGATGGTCAGGACTGATTGACCAGTGGGGGTCAGGTCCCCTCCTCAGCGGGGAGCCGCCTTGCCACATCCCTCTGCCTGAGCTCTCAGGATTCCTGAGCAGTGGCTGAGGCCCCGTCTCCTTTTGTGTAGAGCAGAGGACACTGCACACGTGATACCGAACTGGAGCCTCCTACAGGTCTAAACCAGGAGGCTTGAAAACAAATCGGTAATGTCCCCAAATGTTCTGCTTAATGACGTCCGCAGGCTGGCTGCCCAGTCTGAAATTCCCTTTGGAGGAACGTCAAAGAGTCTTGCACATTATCCTTGACACTCAGAGACCCCAGGTACTGCCCTCTGGTTGGGGTCGCCCTTCATCCCACCGTCCTTTTCGCTGCTGAGAAACAAGACTTCTTGCCTAGACTTGTCTGCTGAGGTCCAAAGATAAAAGGTGGCCCTGTAGGCTGGTCCGTTCCAAAGCCAGGGCTTCCGGAGGCTCAAGGAAGGTGGGTGGGTGTGCCCCTGGCTGGCTCACAAGGAGCTACCCACACCTATCAGCAAAAGCTAGTGACCAGGATGGTGTCCTCCTTCTGGAGACTGTGCTCTCCTCCTTTCTGTCTCTCTCTGCTTTCTTTTCTTCCCTCCCTCCTCCCCTCCCTTCCTTCTGCCTCTTGTAGATCCTTCAGTCACAGCACTGAGTGACTGGAGCTGCTCTTAGAAGGTCCAGGGCAGTGACACAGTGTGGATGAGGTGGGCTGCGGGGAGGAGAAAGATGGTGCTCCTTGGGGCACTGGACCTTCCTGGGCCCAGCCAGGGACTGGGACTGGCAGAATCCCTTCCCAGGGAGGGCTCCAGGGACACCAAAGTCTCGGCGTCCATCAACTCCCGAGCCCCCACTCCCCGCTGGAAAGGCAGCTTCCAGTTTGCAGTTGCTGAGAATAGAAGCGGCCTGTTTTCTCTCCTGGAATTCCTTGCAAGGATTGCCAGAAGCCAGCCTTCCCCTTCACGAGGTGTCACCTGTTTTGAGACCACAGTTTTCCTTAGAGGACTCCTGTCCCTGTTGGCAGCCGTCGGACACCCTGGAGACCCTGCTTGCTTCGGGTAGCATTGACACCATTGGGCTCAGCTGTGGGGGTCCGCACAGACCTCGGCCTAATCTCTCTCCTTTTGCTTCCAGAGCCGAACACCGTCGGCTACAGCCAGTCCAGCCTGATCCACCTGGTGGGACCTTCCGACTGCACCCTGCATGGCTTCGTGCATGGAGGTGAGGAAACGCAGGGCTCTCCCTCCTTCCCCTTCTCTAGTTTCTTGCTCATTCCCTCCGCAAGCCGTGCTGCCGTCTGACCCAGTTTAGGCTCGTGTTTAATGAAGGATAAATTTAAACTTCTAAGAGGTTGCATAAGAAATTGCTGAAATGCTGTGGGCGCCTGTTTTTAAAAAGGAAATGAAAGTCAGAGAGGGACATGTCTTAACGGAGGGTCGCACTCACCCCCAGACCCTGGAAGCCAGGGGCAGCCTGCGAGGGAGTGCTGGTGTCCCCCCACCCACCCGCGAGAGAGTGGCCGAGTCAACATGGTTTTGCCTCTGATATTTGTGGCTGTTTATTCCTTTGGTCAGATCCCACCTCAGTCAGCACAGGACTTGAAGCTCCTAGCTCAGGCTTTCTCAGAGTTTGAGAAACTCTGGAACACAAGGTGACGTTAGGAGCTCTGAGTTCATGGAGGAACATTTTTTATTTTAATAGTGTGGTAATTATTTTTTGTGGTGTAAGTAATACTTCAAACTCATAATTTCACAGATATAATCATTCTGGGTGAGACAAAAGTAAAATTTAAAAACTAGTTGATTTAAAGAAAACACTGGGGAAAAGTAATTAATGGTGCAAGCCATGGTGGAATTGTGAAGGTGGTGTGTGGGTGACAGAACTTGGGTCTGCTGGCCAGTCATCATCCCCAGGTGTGACAGGCATTTTCACAGCACCATTCGTTTGCACTCTCACTAAGTTCTCCTTTCCTTCCACTCAGAAAACTCCTATTCATCCTTAAAAACCCAACTCAAATGGCACCACTCTGTGCAGGTTTATGTTGGTATTTCTATCAAGGAGGACCTCAGGAGCAGGCACTCCTGCTTGTTCTTTGTGTTGGCTCCAGGGCCTCAGAGTCAGATACTTACTCCTTGAAGGAGAGTCGCAGGTCACTTTCAGTTTGAGAAGCTTGGGATTATTGGCCTGTCAAAATCAGAGAATGGGCTCTGATTTAAGATGTATTTTGGAAGTTGTCCTTTTTAGCTAATCACTTTTGTGTATGTCTTTTCAATTTCTTGATTGTTTTCCTCCTTCAACTAAATGCTGGCGTCACTGCCCTAAATCTGATTAACTTAGGGCCCACCCCAGGGAAGCTGTACTCAGCTTTACTCACAGCAAACAGGGCTTTCCGGGCAGACCCACTGATATGGTGGCCACCTGGGCCTCTTCTACCCCGAGGACAGCTATGCAGCTGGGGCCTCATAAGCTTTTCTTGTCGCTCCCCCCACCCCCCACCCCCAGCACCCCACACCCTCCTCTGTTCCTCACATTTCAGGGTGGGCAGCAGCCCTCCTGGAGGTGGGGGTACCTCGTCTGCCGAGCACACAGCCATTTAGGTTGTGGCTTCTGTAACTGCCAAGAACTGCCTCGTATTGCTGCATTCTACCTGCAGTCCGAAACTCGTAGGCTAGAATTCTTGCTCATTTCCTCTGCATGTTGGAAGTTTTTCCAGCATAATGGCCTCCTTGATTGGAAGGCCGCCCTCTCAAGCCTAGTCTTCTTTCTTCAAGCGTTAGAAGGCATCAGTGAAATGCAAGCAGCAAGAGAGCTGTTGGAAAACCTCCTTAGAAACCTGTCACATTTCACGTTGTACATTAGGAGCCGAGGGCTAAGCTGCTCCACTTGAACAGGCACATATTTTTAATGTGTTTGGGAAGTGTTTACAGTGGCTTTACAAATATTTAATGCCTGTTTTAGTAGGTGCTTTGTGCCCACAATTTATAAAAATATGCCTAATAATTTTACCCAACCTATTCATTTCTTGAATGCTTTGTAACTCACCAGGAGTGAATGAATAAAATAAACACCATGTCAAAAACAACTGAACACTGTAATTTCATTGTATTTTCCTATAAAGTACCATTGACAGGAATATGATCAAAAATAAATTGAAGCAGGGTCTTCACTAAACTGTAATTCTGTAGATGCCGGTTTCAGAAGGAAATGGAAACTGAAATAGGTGCTTTAATTTAGCCTTTATTCAGCTATTCTATACTGGGTGTGTGTCTTTGAAAAACTGTTCTCCCTCATTTTCTGTGAATGTTACATGTTGGATGGTGGTGATTTTGACGACTAGTTCCTACCCGCACCATTTTTTTTTTTTAAAGCAGATTTGGTTAACAATCTCATCAAAGGTTATTGAAAAGGGATGAAACTTTCTGGTTGGAATTCACAGATAGAATCCAGCGGCTCCGATCAGGCCCTAGGTTATTTCTTATTTCCTAGGCACATGAACAGACTTTCCTACAATTAATTGAAGGACCAGAAATAAAGAATTCAGTAAGGTAACAGCTTATAAAGTGAATAATAATAATTAAAAAGTTACCTGAAATAGAACAGCTACTTTTAATGGTTTTTGTTTTCAAAGGTGGTTTTTATGTTAACCATTTGATGAAACACAATAACTGTTGAATAGTTGAGGGATTTGGTTTTGTGTCTGTTCCTTTGGTTCATCTTCTTAAAGGCCTTGCCCTGTTCTTTCTGTTGGTCACTTGTAGATACTCTTTGCTCCAGTTTCTTTTCCTTTGGGATTCTCTTTGTGCTGGCAGAGAACAGGGGGCTCTTCTGGCTATTTCCAGACTGAGAGCAGAGCTGCTGCCCGTGACCAGTGGGATGGAGAATTGGAAACACAGGCACCCTGAATCTGAAACTCCTGTGGCCAGACCTTGGGTGAGGGCTGCTTCTTGGGGGTTAGCAAAGGACCCTGCTCAGGGCAGACCCCAAAGGAGTCTTCTTCCTGAATTCTTCACTTCTGCACTTTCAGAAGCCTTGGGTATTTCTTTGGCACTTTATTCATTTTTAAATTAATTATTTTAAAATAAAAAGAGAACCTATGATGGCGGCTAGGTGAGACAAAGCAAGGAGACACCTCCGTGAAAAACAATGAATAAAAACCAGAAAGTGACCCAGAACGTCACCTCCAAAGTAGCTAGGAGGTCTCCTAAAGCCACAGGGAACGTCCATCTGGCGAAACTAGAAGTCTGCATTCTGAAACGAGTGAGTGAATCTGATTAGTCCC